>JALJCO010005009.1:425000-608507 GCA_023101725.1 Atherinomorus stipes
CGCCTGCCGCTCAATTCTTCTTCTGTTCTTACTTTTTGCGGGTTTTGCTTTATTTTGTTGGGGTCACTGTCACAGACGGTTGCATCGTATCAGTCCCTTTCAAGATCCCAGACTCATGTGTGAGTGCAAAATTAAACAGTTCCCCTGGAGAGGGGTAGTTCATAGAACCAAATTTGAGGTGAGCAGTTCTTATGATGCGTTCAGACCGACCGCGGCAGGCGCGGCAAGGGCGTCAGGTTCACATGCAAAGTTTATGTAAACGCGCATTAAGGAGCGTCAAACCTTGCAGCGTATTTAGGGTGTCGGGCCGGGCGCGTTCTGGCTTTTGCCGCGGCAACGCCGGAGTTTGAAAATCTGAACTTTTGCCACGGTCCGTCAACCAATCAGAGAGACTCAGCATGTGTCAGTCGTGACAGGACGGGAAATCCAGAGGAGACTGCGGGCGATCTCTCCACTCCACGGAGACAGTGGAGGATGAACTGTGATCTGAGTCCGGTCCCAGGTTCCCAAACGGCGGGTTGATGACCTGATGTTCCGATCGGATTAATGAGCTTATAATGCCGTCCCGATCGGATTAATGAGCTTATAATGCCGTCCTGATGCGGGACTGTAGGTCATTAAACTGGGGTGGATAAGGATGAAAGCCCACCGTCGGCGTGCAGTTCCACGGTGAAACTAACTGCACTCAGAACTCCTCTAAACAGTCTGTTGAATCCCCACATGGCGCAGAAACGCCCGACAACATTGTTCTCTGGCCTCGTGGAGTAAATAAAGCCAAGCAGCTGCTCAGTTTCATCCGCCATAGTAACGCACAGACAAGGAAAACAGCCGAATTCACCACCACTCTAGATGCTCCTGCCGCGCGTCAGCAGCTTTTTGGTCTCTTAATGTCAACGTCTGATTTTATGTGAACCAGCGTCAAATTTTGGGCATCAAGCGCGTTTTTGCCGCCGACAACGCGTTCGGTCTGAACGCACCATTAGAACTGCTCTGTCTGAATGCGGCTTATCAGAGTTAAAACAAGCTCTCTCTTTTTAGGTCATAATGTTTAGTCTCAAAGAAAAATTACTCTATCAGAGTTCTTCTTTAAGGTAGAATCCAGAGTTTTTCCCCGTTTATAAACATTATTCAAACTGAGCCATTATCCTCCCCTCAGGCTAATGGCTGCATTGCTCTTCAGCCCGAGTGTGACAGTGTGGGGTCCTGTCACTATACCTCCGATTGATCATGTGCTGTGGCTACTTAGACACAGGGATGTCCCTTTGACTGACTGGTCAGCTAGGAGACTGTGGGATCGACTCCCACCCGGGCCTCTGTTGTGTACCTTACCACATTGTTTTGTCAGCAGGATCCATGTGCAATACTGATAAACAGTCCATGGATTCATAATTGGTGGCACCCTGCACGGAGCACGAGGACGTGCTTGTGGAAAGAGGGGGAGAGATGTGACAGCCTCCGATTGATCGTGCGCCCTGGCTACTTGGTCAAAGGGATGTCCCTTTGGCTGACTGATAGCGTGCATGACTCTCACCCGGGAGTGTGTGGGGTCGAATCCCGCCTGGGCCCACCGTTGTGCAGCCAAACCAATATTAATCCATGGTTTGAGCGTGCACCATCGAAAGCTTTTCCCTGCAGAGTACTTCCTTTTCTTCGCTGTGTCCGACGTTTTCTTGTTTTGTTTGTTTTGGAGAATTCGAGTGACAGGTTTTCACATAAAAATCAAAATAGGCGACCTAAAATTTAAAGAAAAACTTGTAAAAAAAAAACCCAAAAACATCAAAGAAAGAAAACTCCCACTCTTATTATGAAGGCCTGAATTATAAACTGACGCTGCAAATCATTAGGAATCAGTAAATTAGTTTGTCTTTATTCAGTTTAAGTGTTGGATGTTCTCAGCACGTCGTGCTCTTTTGATACCGGCGACTGCTAGAGGGGGAAAGAAAGACAGGCCATTGCCAGTAGGTAGTGGTTAAACATAGGTGAAATATAGTCCGCACACCGGCTTTATCCCTCTGTGTCCAATTAGTCAGGGAGGAGTCCTTCTCTCCAGGTGCTGCCAATCAGTTCATTACTGTAAAAGCTCCCACTAGCTTGGAGATAGAAACAAGGTTAAAACCACACAAAAAAAACATAAAAAAGCATGCCAAAAGCCAAGCTAGTGGGCAGACGTTCAGTCTCTGTCAGCGCCCGTTAGTGTGACTTCCTCCCCTGCTATTTCAGTAGTCAGTAGCAAACAGATTAAAAAATTAAAATCTACAAAGGAATTGAAACACTTACCATCCCGGCGAGGTATCCCTCCTCCACAGTGGGCCAGTATCCTGCCGACAAATGCCAAAATTTAAGTGACTGGGCCGGGTCAATACTCAGGGACACAGGTCGAATGGGGAGCAACAGTGACACCAAGGAGGCAAGGATGATGATTTGGCCAAGTTTATTAGCACAGAAGTGTGAACCTGGCAATGGATCAGTCGGAAAACAAATCCCCAGGGAATGTAATAAAAGAATAAAAATAAACCCTAAAAACTAAAAGGCTCTAAAATATATATATCTAAAAGGAAGTCTATAAAATGTCCCACTGGACAGCGAACCATAAAAGTCCTGGTCAGCTCAGCAGCTGGTTCTGGCCTCCTTGGGGGCTCTTAGTGGCTCGACCTGGCTCCTTTGCTTCGCACTGTCACCGGGGCAGTCCTGGAATGAAGCTAGCGGCAGTTCTCTGTTCCTTCATTAATTTTAGCCCGGGACAAAGTGCACCCAACACAAAAAAACCCATGCAAGGAAAAACAAAACAAATAGAAACTCAGAATAACCCCTCCATGACATAAACTCTTCACTGTGTCCGCCATTTAATTTTTGTTTGTTTGCTTTTTTGAGAGTTTGTGTGACTGTTTTCTACAGTCGATGAGTTTATCCCCACAGAGCGCTACGCCTTTAGCTCTGTCATTGGCTGGAGAAAAATACGCAAATCTCCACCCAGAAATCCGAATACACCAAAACAAAGGGAAAAGAGGAAATACAGTCAGGGGGAGAGGGAGTTGCAAACAAAGTCACCACCACACAAGAGTAGAGGCCCAAAGGTGCAGATTGAGACGGATTTCACTCACACAAATATAGCATTTATTTTCAGGGGAAAACTCCGGTTTCTACTTTTACATTTTTCCTACCTTTATCTGGGGGCGTGGGTAGCGTAGGTGATACCAGGCGTAGGTCTTTAACCCTCACGAACTGCTCCCCGGGCGCCCCAATAAGCAGCCCACTGTTCTCAGGTTATATCTGAGATGGGTTAAATGCAGAGAACAAATTTCCTAATTAGCACAGTAATTGGGATTAATAAAATATATCTTCTTCTTCTTGACTGTAATTCCTCTGTATTCAGTCTAAATGCTGGATGTTCCCAGCACGTACGTATATACTGTACATCTACTGTGAGATTAAAGAATACAACTAATCAATGACGACTGAAGAACTGTTCAAAAAGGTCAAGAACAAAGTTCTACAGAAGAAGAGATTGAGGACAGAAATAGCAGAAAATAAACAAAACCTTCCAAGAAAAGTCAACACCAACACTCAAAGTTAGAACAAGGAGGGCATCGATTGGATCAGAGTGCTAATAAAGAAACCAAAGGTAACCCTAAAGACACTGTAAAGCTTCACAGCAGATATTAGAGTGCTTGGCAATAACACCACTCTAAGTCATAAAGATGCTCTTTGACTGAGTCTTGAAAGAAAGAAAGAAAAAATAAATAAATAAATCAGAAAGTGTGTGTGAGGTTTGCCTGGATTGTGAAAGGTGTAAGCACAGACCTCCACCTGGTGCTTGGTTTTCTTTTGCTCACCAGTAAATGACATGAGGTGCATAATAAAAAAAGGAAATGTATGAAATCAAAATATGAAATCAAGGCGGACTTACACACGCAGATACGTGGATGCAGCTTGAACAACGCCTACATGTATATGCTCAGTTAGACTCAAGTTGTAGGCTATATTTTGCTTTTCTTTTTTTTTTTTTTTTGGCGGGGGGGGGGGGGGGGGGGGGTAAAGCAGTTATAACACTGTGTATGGACTTTATGCACAACTTCACAAGCCAGCTCCTTTGTCTCCTGTCTTTCATTATTGGGTAGACTGATTAATCCAGGTGTGTCTGGCCATTGTCGTCATGGTTACTGAGGTCAGACACACCTGGATTAATCAGTCTTTCCAATAATGAAAGACAGGAGACAAAAGAGCTGGTTTAAGTAAGGAAGTAGTGGAGTTGTGCATAAAGCCCATTAACTACTGAAAAATTTAAACCAATAATGATAACCAATAATTTTTTGATTCTCATGATTGATACCGAAATCGATATCAAAGCTGAAAATGATTCAAATTCAAAGTTTATTTGTACAGCATCATTTTATCATTGAACAACAATCATGTTACTAATGAACCCAAAGGACTCATTAATATCAAAGCTGAATAAAGTTGGAAGTTGGAGTGGGTTTTTTTAGTTTAAGCTATTTTAAGAGGATATCTGTGTGTGCAGGTGACTTTTGAATAATTATTAGGCAACTTAACAAAAAACAAATATATACCCATTTCAATTATTTATTTTCACCAGAGAAACCAATATAACAGCTCAACATTCACAAATATACACTTCCGACATTCAAAAACAAATCAGTGACCAATATAGCCACCTTTCTTTGCAAGGACACTTAAGAGCCTGCCATCCATGGATCCTGTCAGTTTTTTGATCTGTTCACCATCAACATTGCGTGCAGCAGCAACCACAGCCTCCCAGACACTGTTCAGAGAGGTGGACTGTTTTCCCTTCTTGTAAATCTCAGATTTGATGAGGGACCACAGGTTCTCTATGGGGTTCAGATCAGGTGAACAAGGAGGCCATGTCATTAGTTTTTCTTCTTTTAGACCCTTTCTTGCAGCCACGCTGTGGAGTACTTGGATGCGTGTGATGGAGCATTGTCCTGCATGAAAATCGTGTTTTTCTTGAAGGATGCAGACTTCTTCCTGTACCACTGCTTGAAGAAGGTGTCTTTCAGAAACTGGCAGTAGGTCTGGGAGTTGAGCTTGACTCCATCCTCAACCCCAAAAAGCCCCACAAGCTCATCTTTGATGATACCAGCCCATACCAGTACCCCACCTCCACCTTGCTGGCGTCTGAGTCGGACTGGAGCTCACTGCCCTTTACCGATCCAGCCACGGGCCCATCAAGACTCACTCTCATTTCATCAGTCCATAAAACCTTAGAAAAATCAGTCTTGAGATATTTCTTGGCCCAGTCTTGACGTTTCAGCTTGTGTGTCTTGTTCAGTGGTGGTTGTTTTTCAGCCTTTCTTACCTTGGCCATGTCTCTGAGTGTTGCACACTTTGTGCTTTTGGGCACTCCAGTGATGTTGCAGCTCTGAAATATGGCAAAACTGTTGGCAAGTGGCATCTTGGCAGCTGCACGCTTGACTTTTCTCAGTTCATGGGCAGTTATTTTGCACCTTGGTTTTTCCACACATTTCTTGCGACCCTGTTGACTATTTTGAATGAAACGCTTGATTGTTCGATGATCACGCTTCAGAAGCTTGGCAATTTTAAGAGTGCTGCATCCCTCTGCAAGATATCTCACTAGTTTTTACTTTTCTGAACCTGTCAAGTCCCTCTTCTGACCCATTTTGCCAAAGGAAAGGAAGTTGCCTTATAATTATGCACAGTAATAGTCACCTGCACGCACCGATATCCTCCTAAAATAGCTAAAACTAAAAAAGCCCCACTCCAACTTCCAAAAATATTTAGCTTTGATATTAATGAGTTGTTTGGGTTCATTAAGAACATGGTTGTTCAATAATAAAATTAATCCTAAAAAAATACAACTTTCCTAATTATTCTGCACCCTGTATTGCACATTTAAAACAACCTCTGTTGACTAAAGTGCTTTACAACATCATAATGGCAAAACCACACATAAAGATTTACAGTACAAACAATCCAAGAGGGAAAAAAATGCATGAAAATGATGTAATATTCTTTCTTTGTGCAAACTTAGAAAAACACCTCTGTTGCGACATTATAATGTTGCAACAGAGCCTTATGTGGCCTTATGTTGTTCCAATACACCACAGATTATAAAAATAAGAAAAACAAAACACAGCATTCCATGGGTTCACCATCAAACAGCGCCTGTTATTGGTGAATTATACATTGACAGCTGTTTTATTTACAGTATGTTGATTTAATATTGACTGATACTGGGTCAATATTGGGCCAATATCAATATTCAGGGTTTTATTAACCTGTTTAAAACCACCTGGGCGCCGGCGCCCAGGCTGTGTTTTAGTCACACTTTTCTAATTTATATTTTCAGAAACTAGAAGGTGTAAGCTTTCAAATGATGTCTCACACAAGTAATTTGGCCTTACAGTTCCTCTGTTATTTGCATTTCCATTTGGGTATGCAAAATAGGCGAGGATTACTTAAAAAGGTGGGAGTTAAGAGGTTAAAAATGTCTTTATTTCACAAAAGGGAATCTTTACAATGCAACACAAACTTGGTACTACAAACTTTGTACTACTATCCAGTTTTAAAGCCAATATCGAGTCACACGGATATGGGGCCAATAAGATCGTGCATCACTCGTATTAACACCACTGAATTCTCAGCAAAGCTGCTCTCATTCATGTTTGTCCGTTTCTTTTGTCTGATGAATGAACACAGACATTTTGACTAAAAAGTGGCCCATTAAAGGCCCATTTATGTTTTGTAAATACTGTACTTTCCAAACCCGCACCAACTAGAAAATGGGATTTTATACATTTACAGCATTTGTCAAATAGCCGTAGGTGCCCACATCGTACCATGAGATAAAGGCTACGCACCGACCCTAAATGTTTTACTTTTTTCTGAACAGTACCTGCAACAGGGCTGGTTTTAAAAAGAAAAAATCTTCACACTGCTGTGTTCAATGTCTCTCCAGTGAACACTGTGGCCCAGCTTACATGCAGTAGTTCCATCCGGGGCCGCTGGCCCATGTTCTGACATTTCATCCTACCCATTGAGATGTATGTGCAGCATGATATTATGCAGGGTAGCACAGATGGACAGACAGGCCATGTATGAATTTGTATTTTCTTCATAATTTATTATGTAATGTCTTCATAATTTTCTTCATAAAGCCCATTTTCCCGTAACAGTCCATCAGTTAGCTGCATCGTTGTTCAAGCCGCAGTGTTCAAAGCGTGTGAAAAAAGTAGCTTGTGGCCCCGAATTTACGGTAGAAACGTCCATTTCAAACGTTGTCATACGTCGCCACCCTCATACATGTGTTTTTTTCATGTTGCCACGGTTGTTTAAATTGTCAATTCATCCACTAGTGGGCAGTGATGAGTTCAGATATCATTTCCACGTTCTAACCTAAGTTTCAAACACCGGTTCATGGTGGTATTACACCAATATTTAGTTGTTTGCAACACGCCCAACACAATCACAGTCATTTTTCAAAAGCTCTCACCATCTCTATAGTTTTTGTCCTTATTGTCTTCCTCTGCTTCCTTTCATTCTTGTTCCTGTTCGTCTTCTCTGGTTTGTCCGTTACAGAAGTCGAGTGTCAGCTGCAGAGCTCAACACTGTCTCCATGGTTTCCATTTGCTGCATCAAGCGACGGATCCACAAGCGAGAAGGCCCCACCTGCAGCCTACAGGACAAGGCATAGTCGGATATTAGGCAGGGTCGGACGTCCGACTCTGCCCACATTACTGTTTAGAGTCATTTATTCCAACGCTTCCCCCATCCCTAACCCCGAACCCTGTCCAACGCCACATAATATCAGACTATTGCAAACCACAGGCGGGGGTACTTGCCACAAGCCTCCTGAGAACAGACCAGAAGCAGAAACCAGACAAAAATATCCCGTGCATCTGTGCCCACTTAAAGCATTTTTTTCACTTTGCTCCAATAAAATGCATTTTATTTTCATAATTAGAGCTTTTTCTTGCAAAATGAGCCTTTTTCTAACTTGTAAACAACGCCTGTGCTGTGTATTTAAGTTTGTTTGTATGATG
This sequence comes from Atherinomorus stipes, assembly GCA_023101725.1. Lineage (NCBI taxonomy): Eukaryota > Metazoa > Chordata > Actinopteri > Atheriniformes > Atherinidae > Atherinomorus > Atherinomorus stipes. The sequence goes on from JALJCO010005009.1 coordinate 433,040, forward strand.
ATCTCCCACAGAGAAAGTTGAAAACTGCTGAAATGGACTTGTCAAAAGCCTGAAAAAAAGAAGCAATTTTCATTGTAACTTGTAATGCAACAAAATAAGAAAAATGAAAATGATTGGGTGCGTTCTTCTACAAGGCACTTTTCCCGATCGGCAATAAACATGAAAGCAGAAAAGGTTTTTCTTTTCTCCATCTTAGCAAAATAAACATCAATATTGTCTCGGAGCAAAACTCAAACCTAAGATCTGAGCATGCAGCAGGAAAGTGTGAAGAAAACATGAATGATGGAGGTAAAAACTAATGGAGGCAGATGTAACTCCCCCTGAGGAAAATGCCTGCTCCCGTCTCATCATCCCTCACCATCCACAGATGAATATCTCTAAGCCTGTTGGTTGGAAAACTCCTAGCAATCTGTTTTGATCATCAGATTTCTGACAGCACCACTGATTGTAGATCACATACCATGTTTGCAGCTCCAGTGCCTCCTCCTCTTCCTCCCCCGCTTTTGATTTGCCTCGCTTGCAGATTTTCCTCCATATGCAGCAGTTTGTGGGATGGCATGCATCTCCTGATGAATGGCGGAAGACCTCTTGCCCCTGCAGCAGAGTACAAGTGGAAGCTGTGAAAGTTAAGTAAAGCTTCAGGCAACAACTGGCATGAAATAAGTCATAAATCACACTGAATTTACCCTAAAAGAAAAAAAAAAACTGTCTTAACGAATGTGCAAATTTAAAACTCTTCCACAGCATCAGCTGCTTTGGATTTTCTTAGCATTTATGATAAAAGAGCAAACATTACACGCCCCCCCCCCCCCCCCCCCCAAAGAAAAAAAAAACCTGCAGTCACTCTGCTCGCTTTCCCCCTTTTTTAATGCCCAAAGGCAGTTAAAAAAAAAAAAAAAGTAAATCTTTGGACTGTTTTTATCTGAATATTGTTCCAAGCTTCAAACACCATTCCAGATTTAGTCAACCTGAACAATTAGAGCTGACCCGTATTTGCTGGTGGTTTGGCGCCGAGTTTCAGCCTGGCTTTGGCACAGCAGGTCAAGGAGGGGAGCTTAGAAGTGAGGCTTTCCATCACCTCAGCTAGTTACGGCCCTGAGAATCACCCATATGGAATCCATATGCATTGCCAGCATTACCCTAAATGGGCTTATGTTGGCCAACTTCAGCATCACAGGCACAGAGACTTTGATGAAGCAGATTTTGGTTTAACAGCACAGCTGCCAAGAATCCGTCAAGCGAACTCATTTCTGGAACAAGTGAGGTATGTTGAGACTTCAAGCTGTGTCTCTGTTGTGTTCTTCAAAATAACCTCAAACACACTATAAAGTAAGATAACCGCCTCATGTGTAGACACTAAGTTTTACATTTTCTGACATTCTCGGAGCTTAAAAAGTCAGATTAATCCTTTGGGGATCCGCCTGCATGACTGTTTCTTTGGCACTTTGCTTTCCGCCTCATAGCCTCATGGTGCTATAATTCTTCAAAAGAGTTCATGCGCAGCAGAATGGGCTAATTAGGTGGAAATGTGTTGACATTTCACCAGCACTTCTTTAGAGTCCAACGGTATGATGAGATATATCCAATCTATTATTCAAATGATGTAAGCATGAGTAAGACAAAGACACACCCAGCAGCCGGTTAGTCTTACACTGGGCTCCTGCTTCAGAAACTAAGAGTTTATTTAGAGAATCAAATCGTCATGCATTTAAAACTTCATTCTCGACATCTGCATAGCTGCTGGTGCATTTGGGGAACTGTAGGCGTAGTGGTCAGATAGATGGGCTGGAGGACCCAGGTTCAAGTCCCCAGACTGGCAAGCTGATCCCCAGGCAGCAGAGTCTGGCCTGGCAGCCCACTACGCCTGGTGTAACTACGATGGGTTAAAAGCAGAGAGGGAATTTCCCAGCTGGGATTAATAAAGTAAAATTAAATACATTTTTTAAAGTATGTCACTGTGAAAAAATGGAGTCATTTTAATCCTGGCATTTCTGTGTTAACATGCTTATCATGTAAGATTAACAGTAATAGCAGGAAAATATGTTTGTGCTGCCACAGACAAATGGTTTTTAAAGACACTCTACGTAACTTTCCAACCTTAAAACTCTACATTCCTGATTCTTTGGATGGCACGGTGACATCTATGGCATTCATGTCTGGAGGCGTCACTGCCCAGCAGCATCCTGAGGCTGCAAACTACACTGCAACTTTTTCTTCTAAACACACTGGCTATTTGGAACATGCATTGTGGCTGATTCAGCAGAAATGCAAGAAGGCTTTGTCGAAGGAAGAGAAGAAAAGAAAGACAGAAAGGGGAGAGCAAGAAATTAGATGAGTCAAGATAAGGCTATTTTTACTGGCTGGAGAGAGAGTGCAGGTAGATGTAAGATGGATGCAGAATTAGGGCAGGGTCACACTTGGCACGATTGGTTTAATCACGTTTCAACTCACCGGGTGTCAAAAATCTACTACAAACGGCCACTTGCAAAGTTGGAACGTGCCGGTGTGGCTCCACGTCATGTGACCCTGTGCTGCTCCATCAGAAAACAGTGTTTCTTTTTGTCAGATTAAAAAAGGTTCAGTATAAAGATCCTTAAAGGTACAGTCTGTAAGAATTACTGGGAATTAGTGGTGAAGATAGGTATGACTTCATATGCTAAGCACTGTTGTGAATGTATGGTGGCCATCAGTGGCCAAAATTCTCCCAGACATAAAGAAGTTTTCATCTGGGAATGGATCCACTGGTCTCAGGTATAGCTATGACTTTACTAGAGGTAAGTACTTTTAATGACTTTTAACCTCTTACTGCACAGGGTTATTTTCACTTATTTTGGCACTTCAACTATCGCACTGTCTACCTCATGTTCAGACTGTGCCACAATCTTCAGTAAAGGTTTAAATGAAAGAAGACAGATGTGACAAGATATCCATGTACTTTTTGGCCTTGAATGACTTTATTAAAGCAGAACACAATAACTTCAGCTCACGGCTCCCCTCATGGTCTACTTTCACTATTGTAAAGTTCTTACTCCCCCTACACCCCCACAGCACACAGACGTCATCTCTACTTGTCTTTCCCCTATTCTGAGCTTTTACTATGTTAGTAAAATAGTAAATGGAATGTCATATTCCAGTCATACTAACCGCTCAAAGCGCCTTACACTACATATCACATTGACCCATTCACACACACATTCATACCCCGATAGGCACATCGGGAGGCAACTAGGGGTTCAGTGTCTTGCCTAGGGACACTTTGGTATGTAGTCTGGGGAAGCCTGGAATTGATCCCACAACCCTCCGGTTGAAAGACGACTGCTCTATCCACCTGAGCTACAGCCGCTACGTTACTCACAGTAGCTCGTCTCCCTCTGCAGCTGCTCAAAACAGAGTCCTGTGTCTCCTGCAACAGGACGTTATACCCGAGAACCAGTTCTTCACGCTGGGCCCGCAAAGAGTTGGTGACTGAGTAGAACCAGTTTAGAGAGCCAGGAGCTGGTGTTTAGGTGGTAGAAAGCCAAAGAACCGGTGCTTAGTGTGGTTCTGGTTTGAACCAGCACTGGAAGCGACTCGGTGTTAACAGGGGCCTGAGTGCAGTACGGCAGTTTGTGTGGTCGCAAGATTTGTGTCGGGTCTGCTACAGGCAGAGTTGGAAGTGCTGCTTTCAGGCCAGAGACACCGGGGGGAGATGAAGAAACATCAAATCACCCTGTAAACCCTTTGTTTAGCCCCACAGGGATTCCGAAAAGCATTTATTAAGGTAAAAATGTTACTTAGTTTTGCTTTAAATCATCATCTCAAGGGATCACATACACAAGAAATATCTAAAAAAGGGATAAAACGCCTGAAACTTTTGTAGACATTTGTCTATGTCTGGTTGTTGGGTGAATGATTACAGCAGTTCGGTCCCGCTAGAGCATTGCTTTCCAATCCTGGTCCTCAAGTACTCCTGCCCTGCACATTTCAGTTCTGCTTCAAGCTGCTGATGAGCCATTTATTTGAGTCAGGTCTGTTAAAGTATAGAAATGTCCAAAGCATGCAGGACAGGGGTACAGGATTGGGAAACACTGCGCTAGAAGTACTACTAGAAAGCGGTTTACAGCGTGAGGTTAAGGCATTACTTAACCCAAACAGTGCTCTAACTCCCACTAAACAAAGCTGGTACTGCAGTTTTAAAGTTCAGAGGGTTCTCACTTCACACTATATTTGGATCAAGCAGTCCATTTAGAGACACTGTAGTAAAAATAGGGCACTGCATGTATGTGCGCCTCCATCAAGTAGATATAAATGATTCATTCTAAGGACATAAACACATAACAGCTATTCTAGTAAAGCAAATAAACATCAACAGAAACAGTTTTTAATCATATATTACTTTTTTTTCTGCCATTGGGCAAGGCAATGCTAGTTTACTTGTTTGGCACATTTCATGTCAAAGACAATTCAAAGTGCTTTACGTAAAACATTAAAATCTTTACAGCTGGTGAGGAGGAAGCAGTAAAGTACATTAGAAACAAACTTTAAATAAAAACAGAAAAAAAAGGTAAAAACAAAAGATAAAATACAAGAAATTAAACTTACAATGTGACATTGTTTTGATAAATCGCAACGTTTTGAACCTTGATTTAAAGCAGCTGAGTTTCATCAACCCTGCAGTTTTCTGGGAGTTTGTTCCACATGTGAGGAGCATAAAACCTGATTGCTGCCTCTCTAAGTTTAGTTCTGACTCTGGGAACAGAAAGTAGACTTGACCCTGATGACCTGAGGGATCTGGTTGGTTCATAACAAACAAGAGATCCTGAGTGTATTTTGGCTCCAACCATTCAGTGCTTTATAAACTAACAGGAGGTCTTTTCTCTGACAGACTCAGGTTTCCAGAGAATGGTCTGAATATCCAGTGAGCAGCAGTTGTCTGGACCAGAATGTCTGGTTAGTGTCAGAAGTCAGAGGAGAATGGGCAGACTGGTTGGACATGATAGAAAGGCAACAGGAAGTCAGATCAGCACTGGTTCCAACCAAGAAAACAGCATCTCTGAACACACAACACGTCCAACCTTGAAGCAGATGGTGCTGCAGCAGCAGAAGACCACACCGGGTGTCACTCCTGTCAGCTGGTGGCAGAAAGCTGAGAAAAACCCCAAACATGCACAGGGACAACACAGAAAAGCCTTGTTTAACCAGATAAAACCTAATTAAAGCTAGGGTTGGCAATGTTGGAAAAACGGTTCGAGTAAGCGACATTTAAAGAAAACACACCACCCAAAACCACGCCTTCAGAGCACGGGGACGTGTTGTATAGTAACGAAGTAAAAATACTTTGTTCACTTAAGTAGTATTTTTTTATATTTGTACTTTACTTTACTACTTCTATTTCTGATTACTTTTATTTTTACTTCACTACATTTTCCGAAAAAAATCAATACTTTTACTTCATTACATTTACCTGAGCATCTTAGTTACTCATTACAAAATAAAAAGGAACATTATAGCCAATGGACAATCTTTGTTTTGTTGTAGTGGGACAAGCAGCCACCAGCAGCAGCCTTGTGCAGCCGTCTCTGAAGCTAAACATGCCTTTATCTGCCTCAGCAGCAGGTGAAAGGCTGTTCAGCATCGCTGGTCTGGTCTTCAGCCCAAGAAAAGCGAGATTGAGTTCTCACCATTTTGAGACACAACTTCTTTTGAGGTTGAACAAAAAGTTTTTCAGGGTTCAGTAATGACTGGATGGACAGTTCAGCTGTTGCACTGCAGTCATGTTGAAGTTCAACCAGTCAAGTTTTTTGTTTGTTCGCATCACCTCCGAGCACCAAGAGTTTATTAGGAATGATTTTATATTAAATGCACGTGGGTATGAATGTTGGTAGGCATGTATGCAGGTCTGTAAGGATGTTTGTGTGTATTTTTCTATATGGTTAGGTTTATGTAAGGAGGTATTGAAACTCCTTTACACTTTGCAAATAAAACAAAAATTTAAAAACTAAATTAAACAGGAATAAAGAAAATGTTAAACTCAAATTTCTGATTGTGTTCTATTAACAGTACTTTTTACTTTTGATACTTAAGTACAGTAAATATGAGCTACTTTTTTACTTTTACTCAAGTAATATTCTAGCAGGCGACTTTCACTTTTACTTGGGTAATTTTCCAGTAAGGTACTTTTACTTTTACTCAAGTATGGCTTTTGGTTACAACACTGGTGCAGGGACATGTGCACCGACGTTTTACAAGCAGGTTAACGATAACAGCCGAGTGGATAGCTCGTCAGCGTGTAGTAAACAGCTGACAAACCACGTTTTTAAAAGCTTTAATCCAATCACCTCCAACTCCTTCTGCGGTGTAAAAAGTCCACACTGCAAACGCCTCTGACACTTAAGCCTTATCTGTTGTTTTGTTTTTTTTGGTGCTGCAGCAGTTAGCAGTCCGTTAGCTATATTTGTTCACAGTGATCGGCACACAGGGGGGGGTCACGTGGGGGACGGAGAGAGGGGAGGGACAGAAACAAGACATAAAGGCATCGATTCGTTCTTTCTATATGTTATGAATGACCAATTCCTGCCTTTCGGTGTGAATGGCAGGGGTATGTCAGAGTTTTTACAGACCTGCAGCTCTCAAAGAGGTCTGACTTTTTCCTTCCTTTTTATGAATATATGACGTATCAACTACTGTCAGAATGAAAGAACCATTTCACCCAGTATAACAAAGTGTTTCTGAGCAGGATTGCCAACTCTGGCTTTAAGATTAAACATCTTTTATCCAAGACTAATCTCATCAAGATGGCAACAAAACAATCAAACAAAGCAAGTAACCATATCAGGCAACATTCAGTACATGAACTACATCATGGGAAGAATTACGGGTAGTTTAGACGTTGTCAAGGTGACAAAGGGAGTTTTCCTCTCGAGCCTTGACTTTAACTCTCCCAGAGAGATCAGATTCACGCATTTCAAATCAGATTGTGAATTATTCCAAGTGGAAGGAGCATCCTTTTTTATTTTTTATTTTTATTTTTTAAAGTTCTGTTTTCAATCTCAGGACCACAATCTACACAAAAGCATGAGAGCGAAGGCCATATCAATTCTGGGTTTAAGACATGAATGCAGAAAAATCTAGAGGCGCAAGGCCGAGAATAATTTTATATATAAAATTTAGCCACTGTGAAAGTCTGTTTCTAGTTTCAATTTCAACCCTTTCAGCTTTTGAAAGCTGAGGAAGATTAGATCTTTGTCCTCTTCCCACGTATTTATTTAGCACCAGCTGAAGTTGAGATTATGAATCTGAATAACACTGAAGACAGACCTGTTCCATACTTTTAGTGAAGAATAGTAACAGAATATGACTATATCTGTGTTAAGATGATGCATTAAACTATTGTTATGAAAATTGTTTACATATCAAACACAATATTGGACCCAAAATGAAGAGTTAATCTATCAATGTGGAAATATCAGAGTGACAAACAATTCATGCTGAACCTGCCATGCATCTCATGAAAGTCATGTGCACAGTGAGGTGTCATCTGCATAAAGGTTATACGAGTACCCAAGCAAGTAATTCACCAAGTGATGCAATCATTTAAATTATTTGAATGATTGCAAGTAAATAATGAAAAAGTTTACAGCTTTGGGAAAATACTTTCTTTTCTTTAAAAAAAAAAAAAAAAAAAACTTGTCCTGTCCAACATCATAATATGCAGAATGATGATCTGGCTGCTTTGTTGTGTTGAACAGATTTACTTTGCCAAGAAGCGTTTATGAATATAAGGCTCATTTTCAACTACGACAAGGGCACTGCCCTTAAACCAATTCTACTTGGATTGTTTTTTATTCATACTGGTCAGAGCTGCCATTCGTGTTTAAAGACTATCCAGTCTTTCGTGGTTTTAAAAATAGCTGCATGTAAAAAATTTAGAGACAAGAGATTTCGATAAGAGGGGGGGGGGGGAGCCATAGGGAGGGGGGGACCAGGTAAATTATTTAAGGGTTTTTTTTTTTTTTTTAAAATCTAAAGAACAATAAACAGGGGGAGATATAAAAGTTTGAGAAAAAAGAAGGAAGGATGCCCGACCGCCAAAAAAATCAAGAAGAGAAAAGGAACGGGAGGTGAATGGGGGGGGGGGGGTAGCCGCAATTTACCTTTCTCTGGTTTACAGTACAACCACAAACAGTGCAATGTTGTTTAGAAATGTTATGAATACTGTTGTTGAAATGTTGGAATAAACCACTAACAGAAACTTACACTGTGAGCCAATGGCAAAGCCCTATTTCCGGCATCTCACAGGAAGCTAATCGCATAATCATTTCTACATTCCCGTCTCAGGAATAAGGTGGATAGGCTATGACCTACTGGGAACCAACCAAGTGGCCAAAGCCTTTTAGTAAAAGTTAGTCAAGACTTTAACAAGACAGTTGAGAGGAGGGCTTGCTCACTTCTGCCATCTGGGGCGGTTTTTCAGAGGTTGTCCCAGTTCAACAGTTTGAAAAAAAAAAAGAGAGAGAAAAAAGAAAGAAGAAAAAAGAAAAAAAAACCCGAAAAAAAAACAGTTTGATCCAATTACAGTTAAATATTTATCTTTTTAGTGAATTATTTAATTCCCTGTTTTAAATGGCGACACTCAAAGATATTCAGAGGGAGTTTAGAATAGCTCTGCCCCCCGTTTAAGGAGTTGAAGGGAGCATTGGTTCAAGGAGCGTGGTTTGAGCGTTTTCTTCTGTAGTTTTCTTTGAGGGTTTTCCAGGTATGCCTTCCTGAGAGGAGGCCTGGGGGTACACCCAAAATCTACTGGAAGGACGTTACATCTACGTACATGTAACGTGACTGAGCAATCCTCCTCGCAGCAATATCCTGCTTAGATTTTTGCTTTTCCGTGGTTTTGGTCTGTCTCTGCTCATTTTTTTAAGCAGTCTGTTGTGTTGGGCGCTTTTTACTGTACAGAGATCTCACATCTCTTATCATTTCACAGAAAAATCTGCAAGCAGACTTCTCTTATAAAACCCGCTGGATCATGAAGGCCCTCTTTCCACTCAGCACCACTTTCAGCACCTAAAGGTATATTGGATTTCAAAGCCTGATATGAGTCATGCATTTTTCCTCCACCACATCTGAACACTGTCCCACATCTGTTGCTGTCCCATCATCTTTTACAGCACGCTGTCCTTGGATCTTCTGATAGCTTCTTAAATTCCAATTTATCATTATTATGCATTTCTGTGAACAGCCTCCAACCATTATTCAAATGAGGAGAGCGGAGAACAGACTCTTCCTGTGGGCATGAGCCCAGCAAGCGGCACAGAAACCAGAACCGAATGCCTGAATATGATTGTCTCTGAAATCGTGATTAGAGGGAAATGTGGCTCTCATTGGAGAGCGTGTGATGGCTGTGTGTGTTCGTGTGTGTTGGAAGTGGTCAAGTATAGGATGGAGTGTGGCAGACAGGGAGATCGGTGGGAAGGCGGGCTGATGGTGGCGTTCATTACACGCACCGATGCACACACATAACCCTGGCGCAGACACAGCCATCACTCATACACACACCTACGACACACGCAGTTACTTACACAGTATTCCTGCAGGCAGACCAAACAAACCCCCTGTGACTCCTGCCCGTCACGAACCTCACACAGACTAATATAAGTTAAATTACCTGCATTTCTTTTTTTCATAGAACTGCACATTTTTACATATTCCTTTTCCTCTTATATTTCCCCCCTCTCATTCCTTCCAGAAAAGTGACATCATTCCAGATATAAGAGGTCAAAAGAGTTTAAGCAGACAAAATAAGTATTCATGTTCCTCACTCAAAAAGACATTTTTGCTTTGCAATTACCTCATGCACTTGCTTTTAGCAGCTTGTAAAAAGCTGTGACGGCTCACCGGGCCTCTAGACACATAAATGTTCCTGTGATGCCCTTAAAGATTGTAGTGAGATGGTGCTTTAAAACAAAAACACAACACATTTAAAAGTATTCAAAAGCAAAAAAAAAAAACTTACTATGAGTAGTAAATGGATTGAAGTACATAACCAGGGTCTTTAGGGCTCAATTACAGTTACATTACAAGAATATTAAATTCACATTTTTCACATTGATTATTTCTAATACTTTTATATAAAATGATCACAGGTTTGACATAACCAACACTTATTTGAAATATGGTCTTTACATGAAAGAAACACATTGAGCCAACTTCAGTGGGTCAATGACCCAACACTGACACAAATACACACATATATATGTATATATATACAGTATGTATATACAGTATATATACGGTCATTCTTAAAATACCCTCCCATTAAATAAGGAAAAGAAAATCAGAAAATCAGTCGTTAGTGAAATAAGTTTGAATTGAACAAAAAAATAATGTATAAAAATTTTTTTTTAATGAAAATCATGACATTGATTTGTGGTTCAACAGAAAAAAATTTAACCAAACAAAAAACGAATACAAGTAAACAAGCATGACAGGCACCCTGAACTAAAATTTGAGACAATCACTGCAATCAAGGGTTTTCTGTAATGTTCAATAAGACCTCTGCACCTGCTAGAGCTAGGTGATCTAATTTGTATGGGACAGTTTGGCCTGTTTTTGTTTGTTTGTCTTTGTTTTTAACTATTCTTTTTAACGACAATTCAAAAGCAATATTTTCTTTCTCTCACACACTCTCTCTCTCTCTCTCTATATATATATATATATATATATATATATATAGGTATGAATGTATGTACATTTATCATAAAGGTTCTAAAGAATATCTCAGGACTTTTTCACAGATGGCAGTGAAGCTGAGTGTGTCAGGCATATGAGGCAGCATCTGCAGTGATGTGGATGTTGTGCGTGACTGCTGTGGTGAGCTGAAAGGCAAAGCTCTCGATGTACCAGTCGATCTCCGTTCAAACCGAACCCATGTTTATGAGCTGTGAGTAGCACCTGAAAGAATGAGATTGTGAATACAAGCTGCATAAATGAGCATGCTTTAAAAGGGAAGCTGAGCTTGCCCTGAGGTGGAGGGTGAACGGCTCAGTTATTGAGGAGGGGCTCAGAGTGGGGTTGCTGCTGCTCCATATCAAAAAGAACCAGGTGAGGAGGTTCTGGCATCAACTCAGTATTCTGCCTGAATATGTCCCAGGGGCAGTGTTTCCAGGGCCATGGAGTCAAGGCCTGGACTTACAGGAGAGATAATATCTCTGCTAAATTGTAACCTCAGTGTTCCCCTCTGAAGAGTTGCAGCAGGAGGCTAGACATAGGGAGGCCAGGGGATGCTCAGTATTAATGGTTTATATATATATATTAGGGCTGTCAAAAAATGAATCCTAAATTAATCCTATTGTCAAACAAGAGATGTCCTTTTTAATTACTACTGCTATATGCAGAAAATACATTAACTTTTGTTTTACAACTTAAAGGCTAAAACCAAGCTACACATCCGGGAGTAGTCCAGGACTCAGACCTGAATTTCAGCTTCACATTAATACAGTTGTGAAGTCAGCGTGTGAGGACGCATCAGCAATATTCTGGACTAAACTGCAGCTGTCTGAAGGACTATAGGGAGACATGTAAGGACAGGGTTTCAGTAGTTTAGTCTACTAAAGATAAATGCAGAATTTCTGGTGAGACACCTTTAATCCTAAATGTGTTCTAGAAGTGAAAAAAGCAATGTAATTAATCAGGATAAATTTTTTGACGATTAATATATATATATATATATATATATATATATATATATATATATATACAAACAGTGTTCACACATAATAGGCCATGATGTGACAGACATGTAGAGATACATCATTCCAACAGGTATTCATATTCATTGTGATAGGGCTGGGCGGTATACTGGTTCGTACCAAAAGCCGATGTTCATTTTCGTTATGATATGTATTTTTCATATACTGCTATACCGGTGAATAGTCCAGACAATGTCTGGAACGTGCGCAGTGGAATCGATTTCACTGCTGGACACAAACACCACGGCATGTAAGGTTAAAAGCCAGTGAGAACTGTCAAAGTGCACATGCTCTTTACCAGGAGGAACTACTTCCCAAAAGAGGAGCCACGTCTATGGATTGGACGTTTTTTGTCTTTAAAAGATCGGACGTGGACCAAACAACTGTCTGCAAATGCTGTCCAGCAAAAGCAGCAGCTGGCGGCGGTAACTAGCAGCTAGCTTAGCAGACAACACGTTTTTCAGTATCAACAACGTCTTGATACGGGACTGGATATGAGAAAAGAGAGCAAGATGCGATCAATTTCTCTAGCCACACCAAGGCCGGATTACTGCCACACCTGTTCTCAATCAAGAAATCACTTAAATAGGACCTGCCTGACGAAGTTTAGTAGACCAAAAAGATCCTCAAAAGCTAGACATCATGTTGTGATCCACAAAAAATTCAGTAAAAAATGAGAAACAAAGTAATTGATATCTATCAGTCTGGAAAAGGTTCCAAAGCCATTTCTAAAGATTTGGGACTTCAGTGAACCACAGTGAGAGCCATTATTCACAAATGGTGAAAACATGGAACAGTGGTGAACCTTCCCAGGAGTGGCCGGCCGACCAAAATTACCCCAAGAGCACAGCGACGACTCATCCAAGGGGTCACAAAAGACCCCAGAACAACATCCAAAGAACTGCAGGCCTCACTTGCCTCAATAAAGGTCAGTGTTGATGACTCCACTATCCAGGGGAAGTTAGGGCCCCATGAAATACACTCATAATGGGCCCTCCTTCCTCAAAAAATTGATGCAAGATTTAAAACTGTTATAAAGAGTATTATTTACAGTGTCAATGTAGGGCTGTCAAAAAATCAATCCTGATTAATCACTTATCACTTCTAGAACACATTTAGGATTAAAGGTGTCTCACCTGGAATTCTGCATTTATCTTTAGTAGACTAAACTACTGAAACCCTGTCCTTACATGTCTCTCTAAAGTCTTTCAGACTTAGGACTTCAGTTTAGTCCAGAATGTTGCTGATACGTCCTCACAGGCTGACTTCACAACTGTATTAATGTGAAGCTGAAATTCAGCTCTGAGTCCTGGACTACTCACAGATTTCTAGCTTGGTTTTAGCCTTTAAGTTATAAAGTGTTTTCTACATATAGCAGTATACCTCCCTAAGAAAAAGTTACGTTAGCTTTTAAGGGCACACTGGCCATGTCCATTTGGCCTGTAAATATTATCTAAAAATGAAAAGTTGCATTTTTTTATGGCTGTCATCAAGACATCTAGCCTAACCATCAATATGAAAAAACCTAGGTTATAAAATTTTAACCCTTTAAATTCCACTTTGCATACACGCTGTCCAACTTCCAAAAACTGAAAATGGGGTTAAAATAAATGTGATTAATGCAAGAAAAAAAATTTGTGCAGGATTATAGAGCCTGGAGTATTTAAAAAAGGTATAAAAATGTTTTTTGATGCATCTTTCTTTTTGTGTTCACTGGTTTTTTTAAAAAAAGTTACGTTAATGGACGGACTGGCCAATGGCCTGTAAATACTGTCTAAAAATTAAAAGTTGATTTTTTTTTTCATGGCTGTCATCACTGACTTCTGGCCTAACCATCAATACCAAAAAAAAAAAGAGTTTCAAAATTTTCACCTTTAAGTTCAGTTTGTACACAATGCTCCCATTGCCTAAAACTGAAAAGTGGGTTATAATAAGTGAAAAATAGCTGTAGGTGGAGATATTATTAGGTATAAGAGCAGACCTAAGCATAGATTATAGCAACAAATTTAAAGCTATGGGAAGTTGTTTCAAGATAAAATGAAAAAAATATGGGAAAATTCAGTTTGAAAGGAATGGCAGTGATTAAGAGAGGGAACTAAATTCCCGCAAAAGTGACCTAAATAATTGTGTTTTTTTGATGTGTTGTGATAAAATGCTTGAAAAAAAACAAAATTAAAATTTGGTTCATAAATACCCAATGAAAGAAGAAAAAGATTTTTTTTTGGTGTGTTGATTTTTGGTTTTTGATGCTGATTTGCTGAAATAACATTGAGTCTATGGGTTTTTTCTCCTAGGTAAAAAGCGGGGCCCCTTTTGAGTAAATGGTCTTATGTCATGGAAAACAGTTCAAACTACATCACTGAAGTGTGTGAAGTGTGTGAAGTGAAAAAATTTTATCCTAAAAATTTATTCTGAAATGGCATTTGATTGTAGAAAGGTCATTTTCAATGCAAGTCAATGTGGCACGGATTGGCACTAAGGAGGAAATGAGGTATATTTTAGTTAAAGACCTTAGAAAAAGAGTTAGGCAACCCATCTTCCAGAATATCATGAGTCAAGCCAAAATACACACCTTGACCAAGTTTTTGCTGTTTGCATTAGTAGAAAAAAGTTACAACATAAAAGGTTACTCACTACCCCTTCAGAAAGCTTAAGAAGCTATGAGGGTTAAAAAAAAATATCTTGTCTAACAATATGATTAACTTAGGATTGATTTTTTGACAGCCCTAATTTTTTGTTATTCCAAATTTCAACAAAGGAAAATTATCCTAACAAGAAAGAGTTCTCAAAAACGTCTCCTTTTTTTTTTTTTTTTTTTTTTTTTTTTACTTGTCCTGTCCAGCATTGAAGCAAGCAGAATGGAAATCTGATTGCTTTATTCTGTTGAACAGTTTTGCTTTATCAAGCGGAGCTTTATGAACATAAGGCTCCACTTGATATCATGTTTATTCATTTTATTTCTTTATTTAAACATTTGTCTATTACACCATTCCATTTCATACTGCTGGGCCTGACAAGGGAGAAATGAAAGTGAATAGAGGTAATGATAGAAAGTGAAACAGAGAGAGAGGAGTAAGGAAGAGGAAGAGAGAGAGGAGAGAAAACATGAATCCACTTACACAGTTCACTGGTACATCTGTACCGCGATCCCTAAACAACCAAGGTCTCTGTTGGAAAACAAAACAAGCAATCCCCTACAGGAGGACCTGCAGGTGGCTTAAATATCCTCAGATCATACAAACACACACAAACACACAATGGCAAAAAAAAAAAAAAAAAAAAAAAAGAAAAAAAAAAAAAAAAAAAAAAAAAAAAAAAAACGTCTCCTTCAACATCTCTTTCATCACTTTTTCTGCCCATGTACCTCTCTTTTTCTCATTCTCATCACTTGCACTGTCAGTCTTCCCCTTCTTCCTCCATTTCTAGACTTCTTTCTGGCCAAATCTGAGAGGGCCCTGAGAAATGTAAGCCAAGAATGTAACAGTTGTTACATTTATATAAATCATATCATCTAATGACATCAATTATCAGCAGTTCAGTGTACACCTCACAGCTAGATTGCAAACAGGTATTTATGGTGCAGCTCAAGCTGCTCAAATAAATTAACCGTCTTGAGAATGATCAAGATTTATAGATGTCTTTTGATGGCTGTAATTCAATCTGAATGTAAAAATCTAACTGAACAATTTAAATTGTGACTTTAATTTTAATACAGGCTGCGGGTGGCTACTCAGTGTTTGCCCAGTATCCTGTACAAGCAACTACAACTACAGGGTATTTTTATTTTATACATGTTCCATTGTGGGTTGCCAAATACAATCTCTGTGTGGAAACAATATTTCGGTCATAGTCAGCCTTGCACAGGGGAAAACCGTAGAGATGACCAGTGAAGCAGCTGCTTCAAAGCCCTGAAGATATTGTTATCTGTTTCTGAGGAGGAGTGACCTGAGAAGAGCAAAATCTGGAGTAAATTTGGGTGAAGACTTCACTAAATGGACCCACATAAACGTTTTCCATGGAGTCAAAACACAGAAATGGCAACTTTCCTCCTGGATCGGTAAGCTAACTTGTTTGCTAACGTGGCTAACGTTAGCTGTCAGTTATAAACTCCTCTGCGTTACTTGTTGGACATGCTGCAGACTGTTGGTCACTTATCGGCAGTGAGTCTGGCATCCCAGCGGCTGGAGTTGTTTTTCTGCCGTTGCAACTACAACCTAGACACACGTGATGTCGCTGTTCTGTCCGTATTCCATATTCAACCTTTAAGTGTGACTAACATGCAAAATAGTAAGAAATAAGGAAGGGGGCAAAAACATTTCCACACAGCTGTATATATATATGTATATAGATATATATAGATAGATAGATATTCTAGATGTCAAACGATTAAGTTGTTTAATTGCGATTAATCACAGAAGCTTCATAGTTAACTGTAATTAATCGCAGTTTAAATTGCATGTGTAATATTCTGTTATTTTGCATATCAAGGCAGTTCTAAGCCCATAATGTAGTATATTTACCATAGTCTTCATTGGGAATCAAATGAACACATAGAATTTTCTTTTCGACCTTTTTTTAATTTAAAAAAGTGCATGTAGACCAACTTACAAATTTTAGGAAGAATAAAGTAATGCGGTGCTTTCTTTGAGAGATGAAATATATCAGACCACTCTCTTAAGTTACTTTAAAATAAACAATAGCACCATTAGAAAAACAATCATAACATTTCTAGCTGCATCACTGGTAGGAAATTTCTATCTAGCTTATGACAAACAGAACAGTCTAAAACAGGAGTTGGCAACTAAGTTTGGCCTTTGTCTTGTTGATGGAACCGTCTGATATTCTTTATTATTATAAGTTTAAACAGGCTGTTTAAAACTCTGGTCATACTTTTTCATCCATTACTTTGTACCGCTTCACAATGGGGCCAAAGGGGCTGACTACAGGTTAGTGGGGGACAAAACGGCTTAAACTGTATATATATGTATATATACATATATATATATATATATACATAACAAGAACAAGAAATCATGATGTATTGTAACTACTTCCTGTCAAATATTTAAGCAATCAGAGAGCTTAAATTGGTGGTAATGTCCCATCGGGAGCAGCCAAAGATCAACAAATGAGCAGAAAATCCAATATTTGTCTGAAAAGAACAAAAATAATCATCCTCTATGGCTGGAATGAAGCCAAGAAGACGTCTTGATGCACAGTGGTGCCAAAAAACAGCTGAGTTGGAGTTGGTTTTGTGAAGATATAGTAAATAGCATAAATAACTGCAAATGGAAAAGAACACCACTGTATAAATATGTAAATACTCTGTGTTTTTGTTTCAATGCCATTTTTTTGTCTTCTGAAAGTCAAGATTTGAGAGAATGATATGCAGATGAGAAAAGGCTTGGTCACTGTTGATCTGGATTATTTCTGCAAAGTATTATCAATACATTCTGTTTTCTTGTTCTGGTATAGTGCGATGTCTGTTCATACATTCATTTTACATCATATTAGCCTCATAATCTGAGGCTGTCCTGGAAAAATAATGTCTGAATATTGACTGAGTTTAACAGGGTTGAGCTTCTACTGTACATGCATTTTATAAAAAAGAAAACCTGGCAGACCGAAAATATCTAAAACAAAATGGCTTGGAGCTTGAATTGTTAAATTAAGAGTATGTAATGTTTTTTTAAACAGGACCCTAAAATAGGACTGAAAGGGTTAGTCTAGATTTACAGAAAGTAAAAAAAACTTTTACTTATGTTTTATTTATACTAATAAATCTTTAGAGTTGAAACAGCGTGAATTATATTTGTTAAAAGAGTAATTGCTCAGTTTTCCTTTTCCTGCACTTCTATGGCATAACTGAACCTTCTTGCAGTGGAAGAAAATACTTTTTAAAACAACTTTAAACCACATGATACTGTGTTGTTGGTAAAATGTGACTACTGTGATTATTCAGGTCATCCATCCTGTACAGGCCTGCAGTTTGCAGCCATCTTGGCCCCATCAACAGCGGAAGGGGCTGAGAATTTGTTGGTTTCCATCACTGCTTGACTCTATTCCATTACAACAGATTCAGGTCAAGGAACTTGACAAACGACCGGCTGGGTCTCTTTGACCCTCTGGCTCAATCAGCACACTACATGTGGATGAAATTGCAGGCCAGATAATGTTGCTGGCAGACTAATCATTAATTACTGCTCTTCTATCAATATCTAATTATAGGGGCTGTCTGGCTGAGCAAAGGAGAAGATGAACCCCATACTGGAAGTCTGCATTGGCAATATAGCCACCAAGCCGTGATACTGTTGGTCTAAAAGCAGCTGTTACCCAGCCTGGTCATCACTGCTCAGAGGGCTGCCACATTTCATTTAAGCTGTTTAATCAGAGGCTATTTGACTCACAGGATGCAGTGGGAATGCAATTCATTTCCATTTGCCACCTGGTAGGGAAGATAAAACAGCAGCAGTGGTGGGGTGAGAGAGACTGCTCTAAAATAAACTGCTACTCGCAATTCCTATCAGTCGAAACAAGAGTTAAATTCATTTTCACCTTTTATTTCTAACAGTGTGAGTCACAAATGTGCAAATCGGGTTGAAACTATTTTCTTCCAGACACTTTTTTCTGTGTGTTTGCTGGAAGATGAGGTGTTAGAGGTAAGGTGCAGTTTGTTAATTCACTGAAGATGAGAGACTAGAATATTCTGTCTTCATTTTTCCAACCCTATGCTCAGTGTAACTCTGTAATGGTTTTGTACATGCTCTAAAATGCCTCTTAATGCACTTTCACTATTTGACTTCATTAGCATCTAGAACTCCTTGGACATCATGAAGAAACGCTGTTTGTTGTCAGTAATGGCTCTCACTGTGTCAAGGCACGTAAGTGCGGAAGCAAAAATATTTCTGCAGCCTCCAAGGTTTCCATAAGCAAAGTAGTCTTTGTCAGTCTTATGTAGAAGACATGTCTGCCAAACTGAGTAAGCAGGAATAAAGGGCCTTATTCACATGGGTGAACAACCGGCTAGTGGTCACTATAAATTAGATCAAAAGTTCCTTCGTGGAAACGGGAGAACCTTACAGATGGAAAACCATCTGCCCTCTACCGATCAGGTTTTCCAGGGTTGAGTGGTCAGACGTAAGCTGTTACTCTCTAAAGGCCTCCTTATAGGCTATTGGGAGTAGATGGCTACTCTGCTACAGGCTGAGACGTTACCGAGAACAAACAAGGAGTGGAATCGAAGCAGACTGGCATCCAGCCTCTGCCTGTCAATCAAAAGTACACGCCCCTAATTATCTGTAATTTCAAGATTAAAAACATCTAAACTGATGAGTTTTTAAAATATACAATACAATACATACAATACAGGTGAACTTTACCTATTGAACCTAAAATGATTTTTTTGAACCAGGACATGTTGAACATGTTTATTTCTGCTGTGAAGTTGGCCTTTTTAACATGGGAGTCTGTGGGGATTTGCTCTGTTTCCGCGTTGGCCTCACAGATGGTCCACCAGAAGTTGCCACTTGGCCGTACATCTATTTTTCTACGAAAAGTTAGCCGGGTCTAGCGGGGTTTGAAAGGCCACACCTAGACCTGGTGCAGTCACCATCCTCTTCAATTTATGTCCAAAGCATTTTGGGGGGCCATGACCGTTTTGACAGTGTACAATATTTAAAGTGATACCGTGTAACTTTTGAACCCAGTGTTGGCCAAATATTAAGATACATATTCTAGCATTATTATTAATATAAGTAACTATAGCAGATTTCTGTGGTCAACATAGAGCACTTGACGCATGTCGTTGCTTTGAGGGGGATGTCATTCTCAAAAACCAGGCATTGTATCTTCTCAGGAGCGGGCCGTCTCTCATTGGATCATGTAACCTGGAGCGCTTTGATTAATGGCTTGATGACTTAAAAATCAGCTTTTCAAAGTGTCTGCAACACTTTTCCGAAACACAGACTGAAACTGTTTAATTTTTGAGACAGTTGTGGCGCCTGTGGGAAGTTACAGGTTTAGTGGCCAAAAGTTACACGGTATAACTTTAACAAACATACATTTTTAGGGAATTAATACCTGCTGGACAGGGACATAAAAAGCATGGCTACAGAACAGTCAGACATGGTGATGGCGCCATCATTGGGGGCGTCTGACTGAAACAGGGATTTAGAGACCATCAGTATGAATATAGAATGAAAAACATTACCAGTGTTTTGAACTGAGATGGATTGAAGACCGAGAGATTTACATTTTTGCAAGACAACTGAAGCAACCTGACCCGAACTTGTCTGAAACTTCTGCCAAGAAGAATGGCAAGACATGGAAAATCATGTCAAGCTTGTAGAAGCTACAGTAAGCCTGTTATTTTGATGTACTGAGGAAATATGTGTAGATTTGCAAAGAAAATAATTAATTTAATCCATTTTCAAAAGCAGTAATGTAAAACAGCAAAATTGGTCAAATTGAGAGGTTACGTAAGCTTTGCAGTGTATTATTAATAAAGCAAAGTTTGTCAGAAACAAAACTCTTTGTGCTTCATCAATAAATCAAAGGAGAAAAAAGGTCTTGGCAGATAAAGGTTTGGACCTGTAACAAAAGCACCATTAAGGTTTTAATCAGCGTGCAGTGGGCAGAGGCACAGTGCATTAATGGAGATCCGTAACACCGAACAGGCTGGTTATTTCGACAGTTAGATCATTGTTGCATTAATGTACTTCTCTCAAGAGGACAGTGCATCTGTCCTTGAGTAAAGCACTTAAATGCTATTGCCTCAGTAAACACTGAGCAGTCCAACAAGGGGAAGTACTGCAGATGGACTGACCTGCTGTTGAGCACAGTTTAAAAACAGAGCTATAATATGTATTACGTGTAAAACCAGGCTGCGTGAATGAGCAGCAGAGCACAGCGCAAACCTCGAATCATATGCATAAAATGTGAGCATGTAAGCTTTAATAAACACCAACATGTGGTAGGAGGCTCGGTTTCCTGCGAGTACAAACAAATACCAGATTTACACAATATGGTGCAACAGAGGGTTATAAAATACATTGGAAATGAAATTTTGGTTTCAGCTTTGCAACATAATGCGGCAAGTGGGAAGGAAAACGCGTCAGTGGTTCCATGTTGAGGATAAGTCATCCAAAAAACATAAATTCATGTTGTATAAACATGTGGGATCATTTTGCTTATCATGAAGTCATTTTTGCACAATTACAGAGCTCATTTGTAAAATGTGACCACATTATTCACATCTTTTTTATTATTATGAAAAGCTAACCACACAATGCTACTTATTTTTATATTTGATGAAAGGCTCACTGCACAATATTCAAAACTTTGACTCACACACACACACACACACACACACACAGTGGCGTAACATTGTCTTTCTTATTCAGTTCCTGCTCTTCAGTTCTGAGTTGTGTTAGCTCGTCAGCCATCCCTGAATGCAAGTGGGGACCGACTGGCCATCTGGCACACTGGGCATTTTCCCGGTGGGCCGACATGTCTTTTGGGCTGACACAGTTTATTTACTGGTCCAACTGGTCCATAAAACTCAGTCGATCACCAACACTCCAACTAATACTGGACCGGGCCGCTCAAATTTCGACCACCACCACCTCTTGCTGTGGTCCCTGTGCTCAAAACAATCATTCACACAAATAGTAGGGATGGGTATATCGATAGTCTGGAGTCGATACTTTGATACCAGTCAGACAAAATACCGGATTCTATAGGCTACTTTTTTGAGAATTGAGATACCGGTACAGATACAAAAAACATTTATTTCCACTTCTGAGAGTATTAGGCAATGAAATTATGAAACCAGACAGATTCTAGCTTCTGTCACATGATGGCGGTAGCCGAACAAATGTCATGATGACGCTGCTGTTGTTAGTGATGATGATGAAATTTAGTTTTTTTCCAGTGGTTTAATGAAAGTTCTTGCACATTATGTTTATGATATTGGGCTACTATTAAATTTCATATTTGAACATTTTCCACTGAATAAATTTAAAGGGACATTGTGTAACAATTGTATATCGCAACTCGCAAGTACTTTTCATGCTGTGTTCGTGTGAAACCGGGCAGACGGACGGCAGCCGCTGCATATAAAGGCAACAACAGCCTCTATGTGAAGACGTGGTCTGTCAGTTACAGTGACTTCAGTCCACATCTCATATGTTGTCATGACGATGTTTTATTGTTTTCCCTGACCCATGTTTTACCGTCTTTCTCTCGGCTTCTGGGATTAAAATGACATCTGGTTTGTTACCGACGGCCGTCTGTCCAACTGCACGTGAACGCAGCATCAGTGTAACACTCGGTTCCTCCTCGCTGCACCGCGGTGACTTTTCAAAGGAGCTGAAACCTCCAGTGTCTCCGGCGAGTTTCTGTCGTTTCCTACTGTCACGCTTCTACTGAATGTAAAAACACGGCGACATGACATGGCAGCCACCACCGAGCCGACCCGTTCGATGTAGATATGAATGATACAAAAGGCAAATTCAGAGCTTAGAGGAGCACTTCAGTTTGTTGATGGGAGTGATTACTGATTAATGGAAAACCACTTTTGAACAAAATCATCAATTTTTGTGAATATATAACAGGAGAACTTACACAATATGAAAGAAAAGGGATCCGTACATCAGGGAATGCTCCTCAGAAAAATTTAATGTGACGTTTCAGGCTTATGCCCTTCTTCAGACACACCTCCATATAGACAATCACATGAGTCACATGACCAGAACACAATCAGTCAAAAAGCTTACAGGTGTAAAGGGGAATAAGCCCGAAACGTCACATTAAATTTCCCTGGTGTGCAGATCTCTATTGTTTCAGTTTGTGCTCTACTCACATCCAGCACCTAGTTCATATTTCTTTTGGGATACGCGTGAGACTATTGTCTTTGAACTTACACAATATCCCTTTAAATAATCTTAACTGGTACTTAAGTTAAAAAGAAGTTTTAATATAATTTTTGCCTAATTTACTCATCAATATAATTTATTATTGTTTTAAAAGCATTTCTTTCCAGTACTTCTGTTCTCAAGTTTTACTCATATTTACCGTAATATTGCCCTCGTCTTCAAGGTACTAATGCAAACTGTACAATCATGTGATATTCTTGGTGTGTTCAGACCAAACGGAATTTGGACGTCAAGGGCGTCAGGTTTACATGCAAAGTCAATGGCCGACACGTCCAGCAGACGTTGAAAAGTCTGTGGCGTGTTTCGCATGTAGGGTGCATCAAACGGCAGAGTTGTAAAATCTAATGTGATGCGTTGGTGTTAACCAATCAGAAAGACTCAGTATGTCTCGGTGCAGTGTATCAGGATGACAATGCACAAATACACACAGCAAGACTGATGAAAGATGTGGAGTTTGATGAACCATGAAAGTGAAGTTGAACATCCTCCCATGGCCTGCAAAGTCTCAGTGTCGTGATGCCTTTTGCTGCCCAAATCGCATTTGGTGTGAACACTATGTGTTGAGGGACAAAAAGTTTCGGAATTGACAGGAAAAATTTTGGCATTGACCATCCCTATCAAATAGCAGCACAGAACTTTCTTTCCTGACCACCGGCCCATGAAATACGTTAAGCTGCCACTCATTGGTTCTTTTCTTAAATCAAACCAGGCTGAACCAATCAGATGCTTTAAACTTCTGCCTACTTTAAACAAACAAAACATACGCAACCCTGCTAAATCTCTACAAATGATCGAGCATTCAACCGAAGCAGGGCCTTCATCAGCTGCCATACAGTAGCTGATGATGACAAGGAAGCTGTGGTAAGCTGCATAGCTTTTACATCCATGAGGTTCTGTTCTGAGTAAAGAGACTAGTTAGACCCAGTAGGTCAGATCCATACCAGTCAGTTAGCAGTGAGCACACTAGCTGTTTGCATAATTGCTAATGCAGTTTCCCTGGCCACCTTCTTTTCTGACATACACTTAAGTTTCTGTGACCTGCAATATGATAATCAGTACCATTAATATGTCATCAGACATTCAAATTCTGGTGAAATGGTGCCAGCCCTCACTGGCTGGTCTGATAACAAGCGTGCAACCACGTGCGACCTGCCCAGAAGCCAACCTCCAGGATGACCTTAGAATAAAACCTCTCTGCTCTGACGTGGACTTCAGAGTCCCTTCAGAACTTCACACAGGCACCAGATCTGTGGATCTTCTGAAACCAGACCCTCAAGTTGTATTCGGTTTCCAGCTCCTCCATCTTTTTTTTGTTTTACTCTTTCATCTCCTCTTAAATTTCATCCATTATTTATGTACCGTAGGAACAAATATATTTTCTCTATAACAAACAGCTTATAAATTTCTCAAACTGGCCTGGCTGATTAATTGTCCTCTTTTCTGCCATGACAGGGTCCTACAGGTTGACAAAATGGGCTCTACGCACAACTGCACTACTTCCTGAACTTAAGCCAGCTCCTTTGTTACCCGTCTTTCATTACTGGACGAACTGTTTGGCCATTGTCGTCATGGTGACTGAGGTCAGGCACACCTGGATTAATCAGTTTGTCCAGAAATGAAAGACAGGAGACAAAGGAACTGGCTTAAGTTCAGGAAGTAGAGGAGTTGTATATCGAGCCCATTGGACTCTGCTTGCAGCTGGAGATTCAATTCATTCGGCTTTCCAAATAATGTAGCCGAGATGGGCCAATTTAACATCATTTATGATCTTCTCCAGTTCAGGGCTATGGTTTTTTTATTTAGCTGCATTTCCTGCTTGTGCTAGCCAAGCAGGTTTTAATGGTGAAACAGAGCCGTCAATCACTTGTGTGCACGTGTACACATCTGTGCATATTCATCCAAAGTTTTGTATAAATTAAAAACCATGGGAATACTTGTGTCTTAGTAAAATCACATTTGAAATGCTTAACTGTGTGCTCTTGTCTGTGAGAATATGATTTAAAAAGTTACTTCAAATATTACAAATGCAAAATGTAATTTATGAGTAAGGTTTCTTCATTCTGAACTTAAAAACAACAGCTGTGAAACAACTGTCAAAAAAAACATCACAGAGTCATTTAGGGGGTGGAAGATAAATGGATTGCATAAAATGTGCATGCATCAAAATCTGTTTGACTCAAGCGCATCAAAACAGCAGCCCCAGGGACAAGAAATATGATACAATGTGATGCAATGTGATGTGATACGATGCGATATGGTACAATATGATATGATATGATATGATATGGTGATATAATACCATACGATGCGATACGATATAATACAATGCGATACGATATGAAGCGATGCAATACGCTACACGACAATACAACACAATGTGATACAATATGCTACAAAATTATACAATATGGTGCCATGCGATACAATACGATAAAATGCCATGCTATACAATGCAATACAATGCAATGTGACGTGACATGATGCGATATGATACCAAATAATAAATTACACTTTATATTCCCCATAAGGAAATTGGTTTTGGATTCAAGTGCTGTTATTAGCTGCCTTTACAGAATCAAAAAGTAAACACAAACAATATATATATGTATATGTGTATATATATATATATATATACATACATATACATACACATATTTATCAGTGTGATGGGAGACAGCTGGTTGTCCATCCACACCATGTTCATTTACTTTAGAAGTCTCAACCTGCTGTCTCTCTTATCTGAACATTTTAAGATTGTTCAAACCTCAGACGCCTGCAGGTCAGTTATCTTCAGTAAAGCTAAAAGCAAAGAGTCTTTTATGGGCAAATTCTTGGAGTGATAATCCGAGCTCCTGGCTGTCAGCATGAGCTGACTCAAGCTGTAAACAAGACCAGAATTACTAAGTTCTTTGCTATTTAATTCATTGTTCAAAGACTCTTTGTTATGCTATCACGTCAGATTGTTTTTCCTCTCTTATGAGGACTTTAAAACAACCAGGGAGGCACGAAGAGATGCATACAAAGTCTATAGTCTTGAAGGAGAAATATTGGCTGTGATTTAGATGTAGAGACGCATTAATGTGGTCTTCCTGAACTTAGTAATATGAAGTTAAAGCAAAATATTCTCTTATGACACTAAACTTACATCTGTGCAGAAAAAAATGTCACTTCAATAGCAATTATTAAATAATCTCAGACAAAAAACCAAATAAATTACTGATATATTGAAAATTATCGGTAATTGACTATTTTAAAGACTGAAGATTAGGTTAGATAAGCTTTAGATAGTGCACATTGGAAAACCAGGGTTAATATTAGTTTGGCTTTTACCCGCTTTTGAGCTCTGAAGGAGAAGCTTGAAGTTGAATAGGCTGAAGAACGAGGCGGCCATTAGCCTGAGAGGGAGGGGGCGCTCAGTTTGAATACTGCAAACAGAAACAGTGGGGGGACTCTACCTTTAAATATATGTTGTTGATCTTTTATGTGCTGCAATTTAATTAAAAAATTCTGTATGTAAGTGTAAATGTATTAGATATTAATATATACACTCACTATTGGTGGCATAGTTTCAACATGGTGTTGGAAACATTCCTCAGATATTTTGCTTCATATTGGCATGATAGCAAGTTGCTGCATCCATGATGAGAACCTCCCGTTCCACCACATCCCAAAGCTGTTGGACTGAGATCTGGAGACTGTGGAGGCCATCGGAGTCCAGTGAACTCATCGTCATGTTCCAGAAAGCAGTTGGAGATGATCTGAGTTTGTGACATGGTGCATCATCCTGCTGGAAGCAGCATCAGATGATGCTCCACTGTGGTCATGAAGGGATGGAAATGGTCAGCAACAATACTCAGGTAGGCTGTGGTGGTTAAACCGCCATGTTGGTACTAAGGAGCCCAAAGTGGGCCAAGAAAATCTCCCCCACCCACACCAGCAGCAGCCTGAAGCCTTGATCCAGACAGGATGGATCCATGATTTCATGATATTTCTAGCAGATTCTGAGCCTAACATCTGAATGTGGAGCTGAAATGGAGACTCATCAGACCAGCAACGTTTCTCCATCTTCTATTGTCCAGTTCTGGTGAGTCTGTCTGAATTATAGCCAGTGTTGGGAACATTACTTTAAAAAAGTAATTCATTATAGTTACTAATTACTTCTCAAAAAAGTAATGGCGTTAGTAACGGAGTTACAGCTACAGTATATAAAAAGAGCTAATTACTTGGAAAAGTAATTATACTGTTACTTTTTAAAGGCAGGGTAGGGGATTCTGGAAAAACGATTCGAGCAAGCTAAATTTGAAAAAGTATACACCCCCCCCCGAAACAACGCCTCCAGAGCACAGGAACGCGTGCGCAATAGTTGTCGGCGGACATAACCGAGAACAGCTGAGTGGCTAGCTTGTTAGCTTCCTAGTAAACAACAGAGGAACCACGTTTCCTAAAAGTGATAATTATCTCACCTCCAACGTCGTCTACGGCGTAAAACATCCTCACTGCAAACACCAACACCTCCATGACTTGATCCACATCCGTTTAATCTTTTTAAGAGCAAACGGCGGCATAGATAAGAGCAGCCATGTTGGCCTCGGGTCGTCTCCACTGTGAGACGCTCATGGCGAGTTGCGTGCGCGAGGACAGTGGACGCAACTAACGGCAGTCGAGCTTGATGGACGTAATAATTATTCAATCAATCAGCACGGGCTGTTCGCAACCCGTTTTTCCAGTCCCATACGTTCCACAGGTGATTAAATTTTAAAGGTGTCATAACCTTGTGTTTTACATACACAATCCTTCTTAAATCATCTTCAAATGCATTTTTAATTCTCGTTGGGTGGACGAAAATTTAATGGGCTCATTTTAACCTCTTTTTTATCCCCAACTTTTGTTTGTCGCGAGAACACGTACGAGAGTTAGAGCTGTCTGTAAGCGCGTTCACGAGGCAAACGTCAAAGTCAAAACAAAGTTTTATCAGGACAGAGCAGGTGAAGGAAATGATGTCCCAACAGAGAAAAACGTGATAAAACGGTACGGTTGATGGAGAGGATCCGCGGAGTAAAAGGGCTGGACTCTGATGAATATAAGGAGCGGACGTCTGACGTGAAGTTAACCAAACAGTGTTAGCTTCTGTAGCTACATTAGCAGCTTGTCCGCTCGTCAACCACCGTTTACTGGTCTCTGACACAAAAGATAATAAGTTACACAAGCAGCAACACTTACCGACTGCACATCCTCACTGATTAATATAATCCACTGGTCCCTGGTCGTGCTGTCCCTTCTGTCCACTCAGGCCGACCACGAGCAGCTGTAAGGCGGACACGCTTCTGCGCAGGAGCCGGTGAAAAGCAGAGTTCATAACAAAGACGCTAGCTTAGCAGCTCGCTCGCAGCCTCTCTACTTCACGTCATAACAGCTGGTCATAACTCCTCCGTGGCAGGTAATCAGCTGCTTTTAGGTGGCGCTAAAGAGGCTAGCTTAGCAGGCCGAGGCGATTGACGTCAATGCCAGAGGCGGGTCCAAATCGCGTGCTGTGGAGTGCGCGCTCTTGTGGCCGATTCTGGGATGAAGAGAGAGCTCAAGCTGAAAAACGAAGCCACTTTCACTTTCAGGAGTTTCTGGCACTTTTTTACTCAATTCCTACCCCAATACACATGTTTTAACATGAATAGCTAAGTGGGATTTCCGGGTGATGACTCCTTTAAAATGTTTGTGTCAGAACATTTAATTAATTGTCTGCAATCAGGGTGTGAAGATGACTTAAAGCAATATAGTAAAAGTGCTCCTGGAAAACATCATCCACCGTGCCTTTAATGTTCCTTTTGAAGAAACTTTAAATTAATATCTATGTTAAATTAATATAAAAGTGAATGTTAGATCTGACTAACGAATAAAATAAATGGAAACTTTACAGAATAAATTACTAACAGAAAAATCATGGGCACAGACTGATGGATGTTGAGACTCCATCTCCTCAGAAGAAGAGCTTCAAGCTCACGTTGGTTATAACGGCTTCCAGCCACCACGAAGAAAAACGAAGTTTCCAATAAACGTTTGTTCGTGTCTTTTGTGACTGAGAGAAACTGATGTTTGTGATGATTCCAGTTTCTCCCCGTTGTACGCGCGTGTGTTCGGCTGCGTACATTGACTCGGGTTTGCAATGTCAGTCCTTCATCATCATCACTGTTTCTACCGCTCCGGGTCAGATGACGACAGATCCAATATGCAGAACTAGTGTAATATATCCTTAGTATTAACTATTAACTGAATTTGTGGGCGAAAGAAATAATTCAGGGAAACTTGTTGCTTAAAATATGATGCTGTTTTCCTCTTAAACCGTATTCATACTCACGCTGCGTCTGTGTCAGGTTGGTGACGCCGTCACCGCCGTACGTTCTGAATAGATCCACAGATGCTCAGCCTCAGCGCGAACCTCTTCAAGCCTGACGTGCGGCCGCATTTAACAGAACACAGCTTCCCTTTTTTTACTTAAACATGAGTGTGTGGAGAGGCATGTGTCTGCAGGTTACCATCTGATTGTATGGGCGAGCGTCTCCAGGTATCTCCATATCATTCCACCTCCTCTCCGCAAGAGCACCAGCACAATATAGTCCCAACAAAAGTGAAACTTCTGTTCACCAGGAACAAAAACGAATCTCACATAAAAATCTCACATATCAGAGAAGGCCAGTAACGGCGTTGTCACAATGGACATATTAATTAGTTAGATTAGCCCATTACTGAAAAAGTAGTGCTGTCAGTAACTCTCTTTATTCTGACGCCATTATTCCCATCACTGACTGTTGCCTCAGTTTCCTGTTTTGCTGACAGGAGAGGCACCAGGTGGCTTCTGCTGCTGGGCCCATCTGCTTCACGTTGGCGTATTGTGTGTTCAGAGATGCTATTCTGGATACTTCGGTTGGAACCACAGCTGATCTGACTTCCTGTTGCCTTTCTATCATCTCCAACCAGTCTGCTCATCCTCTGACCTCTGACAGCAAGACATTTTCACATTTTTCATTTAGCAAGTCATCCTGACATGTTTACATGAAAAAATATATTGTGCTGCTGCCATGAGACTGGCTGATGAGTTATTTGCAATACAAACTGAATTTTGTTAAACTGGATTTGATGATTTCAGCTCAGTTGAACCGTTTAGAAACAACAACCCTGTCCCTAGACGAGAACCCCAGCGCTCTCTAAAATCTGCAGACACTTCTATTGACAGATTTGAGGAAGGGCTCCTGTGGTAAGCCATTGCTTATTTACACATTCAGCTGTTGTGCACCATCATCATCATTATTTAGGTGGAGCCACTTTTTATACTTTCAACCTATTTTTTTCTGTTTCATTTTTTTTAGCACTGTTTTTGCAGCATGTCTGTAGCCTCTAAATGCCCCATTATGTTCACTGGGGAGTCACTTGTCTGTTGTTTGGTGCTGCACAGAGCTTTTTTCTGCTGAAAGATGCAACCTGCTGTGATCCTGAGAGCAGAGACAGTAAACCAAAACAAAAGTGCTGGAGCTTGGAGAAGTAACTGTGAGCTGCAGCTTGCTATGAAACAAGACACATTTCTTCTGTCTCTAAATGTGTAACCCTTTCACTCAGTCATTTGATGGAATGTGATAACAAATTTATCTAAAGCACCTGAGTTCAGGTTATTGCAAGTTAAAGGTACAGTGTGTAAAAAATCAAATGTCAATGCGAGAAAAATGTGATATACAGGGAGTGCAGAATTATTAGGCAAATGAGTATTTTGACCACATCATCCTCTTTATGCATGTTGTCTTACTCCAAGCTGTATAGCACCAAAGCCTACTACCAAATAAGCATATCAGGTGATGTGCATCTCTGTAATAAGAACGGGTGTGGTCTAATGACATCAACACCCTATATCAGGTGTATTAGGCAAACAGAATTAATAGGCAACTTAACAATAAACAAATATATACCCATTTCAATTATTTATTTTCACCAGGAAAACCAATATAACAGCTCAACATTCACAAATATACATTTCTGACATTTAAAAACTAAACTAAACAAATCAGTGACCAATATAGCCACCTTTCTTTGCAAGGACACTCAAAAGCTGCCATCCATGGATCCTGTCAGTGTTTTGATCTGTTCACAATCAACATTGCGTGCAGCAGCAACCACAGCCTCCCAGACACTGTTCAGAGAGGTGGACTGTTTTCCCTCCTTGTAAATCTCACATTTGATGAGGAACCACAGGTTCTCTATGGGGTTCAAATCAGGTGAACAAGGAGGCCATGTCATTAGTTTTTCTTCTTTTAGACCCTTTCTTGCAGCCACGCTGTGGAGTACTTGGATGCGTGTGATGGAACATTGTCCTGCATGAAAATCATGTTTTTCGAAGGATGCGGACTTCTTCCTGTACCACTGCTTGAAGAAGGTGTCTTCCAGAAACTGGCAGTAGGACTGGGAGTTGAGCTTGACTCCATCCTCAACCCGAAAAAGGCCCCACAAGCTCATCTTTGATGATACCAGCCCATACCAGTACCCCACCTCCACCTTACTGGCGTCTGAGTCGGACTGGAGCTCTGTGCCCTTTTTTGATCCAGCCACGGGCCCATCCATCTGGCCCATCAAGACTCACTCTCATTTCATCAGTCCATAAAACCTTAGAAAAATCAGTCTTGAGATATTTCTTGGCCCAGTCTTGACGTTTCAGCTTGTGTGTCTTGTGCCTTGGTTTGTCCACACGTTTCTTGTGACCCTGTTGACTATTTTGAATGAAACGCTTGATTGTTGGATGATCATGCTCCAGAGGCTTGGCAATTTTAAAGGTGCCATGACATTAAATTTCACTTTTCTGGGGTTTTGGGTGTATAATATGATCTGTTGTGCACTGATGAGGCCATGTGAATGTCCAGAGTGAGAATCAAAGTTCCTGTTTATGGTCTGTCAGCTTTGTCTCTCTGCTCAGAAACAGTTGAATCAGACAGCAGGCTATCATTCTACGTAGTTCTATCATTCTACGTAATTTAATTGCTCCAATAAGAGCACACTATTAAGTAAACAGCGCCCCCCCCCCTCTCTCTCTCCTAACGGTTTATGCACCGTCCGCTCCCCCCTCCCCTCCCTGTCTGATTCAGCTTCGTGTATGGAGCTAGTAGTAGCCTAACTTCTGTGCAGTCAGGTCTGGATTTTCAAACAAATGGATTTAAAAGAAAACTTCTGCAGCAACACTGAGGGAGGGGGCCACAACCTTGTCATTACCTGTAAGTTTATTTATTTTCTAAATGCTGTCTTGTCTGATAAACGTAGCTCACACTGTCTGAAGTGAGCCATGTTGCTAGCAGTTAGCCTTTAGCAAACTCCGACCGCAGCTTGACCTAGATTCTCCAAATAAGGTCATAGCCAAAAAAGGTGTAGCCATTAAAAATGAAGTCAATGTGGTCTCCGGGTAAAGCTCCATATCATCACCAGACCCAACTGTATTACTGAGGAAGTGAGGTCTGGTGTTTCAAAACAATACTCCGCTGTAAAAAATGCAGTTTTTTTCTTTGGAGTATTTACATATGCAGTAATGCCAACAACATAAACTAGTTTTTAACTGCTATGTCATCACTCCTTTAAGAGTGCTGCATCCCACTGCAAGATATCTCACTATTTTTTTACTTTTCAGAGCCTGTCAAGTCCCTCTTCTGGCCCATTTTGCCAAAGGAAAGGAAGTTGCCTAATAATTATGTTTGCCTAATACACCTGATATAGGGTGTTGATGTCATTAGACTACGCCCCTTCTCATTACAGAGATGCACATCACCTGATATGCTTAATTGGTAGTAGGCTTTCGGCCTATACAGCTTGGAGCAAGACAACATGCATAAAGAGGATGATGTGGTAAAAATACTCTTTTGCCTAATAATTCTGCACTCTCTGTATCATTCAAAACTGTGTTTCTATTGATGTGTAATGGCCTCACTAGAATAACTGTGATGTGTTTATTTTCTTAGAATAAGTCATTTATATCTACTTGGTGGGCGGTGCACATACATGGAGGGTGCCATATTTGTTCCACCATTTTTGCCCTGAATGGACAAAACACTGTGTGAAGTGAACTCTGAAGTTTAAAACTGCTGTACCAGCTCTGTTTAGAGCACTGTGTGGGAACAGTAATGCCTTTAAAAACAGTAAAAATAGTTACTCAAAGTCATAGCTACACCTGAGACCACTGGATCCATTCACAGATGAAAATATCTTTATGTCTGGGAGAATTTTGGCCACTAACACCCACCGTACATTCACAACAGTGCTGGAATATGAAGTCATTTGAAAAAAACATCTTTTCTTTCAAATACCCATCTTTACCACTAGATGTCAGTAATTCTTACTCACAGTACCTTTAAATAAGACAAAGGAAAGGATGAAGTGAACACTTTCTCGTGTTGGACAACCTGCACAAAGTCCTCAGTTTGTTGGGTTGACAGTGTCAGAAAGGAGGAGATCTCTTGTTTGCAAACAACTTCTGACTCATCAGGAGACCAAACCCTGAGAGATTTCTGACAGGGAGCAGTCATCGTTCACAGTTTTTAAAAATGCATGTTGTCTTGCAAAAGCAGCAAATGTTGGTTCAGGAGAGCTTTTTCCAGCAAGGATTTGGGCGACAGTGAGACTAACGGTCATGTCACTCTGGTTGTGCTGGAATAAGCCGATTCTGCAGTAAGCTGCTGCTGGATGCATGCAGTGGCATATGTCGACACTACAGCGGCCATGGTTGGCCTCAAGTATCTGTCAAACCACACAAAATAAATCTATTAAACGACACAAACCTCTTTCCACCAGAAGGAGCAGCTTGATTGATTGATTGCCCAGAACTGGCTTGTGATGAGACGCACACACACGAGCCAAATGCTTAATGCTTGATACATAAATCTGATGCAGAGTACTTTATTGATAACTTGGTGCAAGAAAATGTGCCTAATGCTTACGAGGCTGTGCTGGTCCTTTCTCAGACTTATTTTAAAGTATCTCAATAATGCAGCAAGTGCTTAAATACAAATTACTGTTGAGCCAAAGTTCGCCTTAAAGATCAGGTAGAAGTTTTTATAAATATCACATAGGCTTGAGCCAGCTAACAGAATGACTATTTACAGAAATTTAAGCTTGAGGAGTGTCGAACAGCTTGAAGTGAGGACAACTGAAATCAAACCGCTCCAAGGCTCAACATTTGACAGCGAACAGGAAAAAAAATGCCATAAGCTGACTTTGCAGTAGTTTTATGCAGCTCACTGAAACTGACACCATTCAACAAGCAATTCAGCGTATAATAGTTATTTTTAGGGATGCACCATATAATCGGCCCCCTATTGGTATCGGCCTATATCGGCCATAAAACTGAGTATCAGACATTGGCCACCCCGCCGTTATTTAATCAGGGCCCAGTTGTTACTGGTTTTTTTCAGCGTTATCATTTGCCGGTTCTTTTAGTCGGTTTTTGACTAGTTATTTCAGTGTTTTTGCGTTAAAGACACACCTGGCCGGCTAAGTTTTACGGTGTGGTTTTTCTATTAGGTTGTGCCGGGGTGAGTTAGAGAAGGAAGGAGGCGGTTTTGCGGCCTGTTTTGATGGGGATTTTAATGAGGAGCTGCACACTGGGGAAAGATGATTGGTTGTGTTTGCGAGGAGGAGTGTGCAACGAACTGGGGGGGTTGATTGAATGCATTTTTTTGGAGAGAATTTGCTTTTGAGTGAAGGGTCGTTTGCTTTAATACTTCTGTGTGTGTGTTTGTTCTGAGGGTTTGCTGTGCTGTGAGGCGGATGAGCTGGGGGGGAAGAGGGAAGAGAACGGGGAAGGATGGGAGACTGGGGGATGAGGAAGAGTGTGTTGGGCTAACAGCAGCTTGTTCACGGGAGAAAATAAAGTGAGAGTCGGCCCCCGTGTCTTCCTCACAGCAATAAGGAGCACAGACTTACAACATTACTTTTTGCAATACCAGAAGTAAACAAAATGGGAATTGTGGGATATTGGTGCTAACCAGGGGCTTCCCATGGTTAACTTTGACGGTGCTGTTAGCGACGGCATGACTAACCAGCTTTGAACAAGCATATTTAACAGTCGGTTAGCTAACGGCAGGTTAAGGATTTAACGGACCATTAGGGGTTAACCAGTGGTTAAAATAACCGAGAATTGAACAACCGGGCCCAGGCCGCTGTTTCTAAAGTCTAAAAAAAACAAAACCCTCTTCTTCTTCAAAAACTTCTTTTTTACAGACTTTAAAACTTGTAAAGACTGTTTCTTTTAGGAAGTTCTGTAGGAACAGAGTTAATACGCAGTCATTTGTGTAAATAAATAACCAAATATCCCCTGTTTTGGGGTATTTTGTTTTTCTCTGGGAGATGAAAATCTAGATCGTTCCAGGATATAACACACATATCCTGTTAGTTTTGTTTGAACAACTGTCATTAAGTTTGACTTGTTATAAATGACACAAGTTGAGGTGTTTTTCCAATTTTGCACAAGGAATTAATACTACACAATTTGTTTTTCAGCTTTAATATCGGTATCAATATCGGTTATTGGCCATAAAATATCGGCATATTGGATATCGGCTAAAATTCCAATATCGTGCATCCCTAGTTATTTATGCCATTTTAACAGGACCTGATTAATGTTTTGTTGATGATCTGACAGTTCAGCCAAACTGGTGTTTATCATTTCAAAGGAACAATGTCAAAATGGTCCTTGAGGGACCAGAGTTAAACGTTTCTGTGCTCCAGTACACCAGACTGGAATAACCAGGTCATTGTTTAATAGAGGGACAAACCTTCCGCTCACGTCACCCATGGGTTTCTGACAAGCTAAAAGTGAAGCTAATTGTGCGTTCCCACCATCTTCGTCATGACGCATGTGTTGTTACTCCTGGAAAACAGAAAAATGGGCAAAGAGCGACTTCAGGGCAAATGATTGACAGCCAACGTAGCCTACTCTGGGCTAAATGCTAACCGAGCTAACTCAAAACTAAAAGGTGCTAACGAAGATTAGCCCCCTAATCGGCAGGCTAAATTAAGGAAAGGTATGCTTGGACTTGCTGTTTGTTGGCTAAAAAAATAACTGTGGTGCTACTCTGATAGACTGAGGTCTTCCTGAGAGCAAACAAGGAGCTAGCTGCCATTGGGGGCATCCGGTCTGCTGCCTGTCAATCAGAAAGGCATGCCCCTAATTATGTGTCATTTCAACGTTTAATTTCAAATAAAATCCAAATGGATGAGTTATAAAAGAAAATGAAAAGCGTTGCATTTGAGTTGATGTAAGGCATGTTTCTATGTTGAAAAAAAAGGTAACTATAAAAATGTACTCTCAACTCTGAATATGTTAAAGTTTAGTCTTGTTATTTTTCCTCTGGGACAAAATAAAACACTGTCAAGTAATTAAGGGTGCATAACAGTAAAACTGTTTTGTTGTTGGCATTCTTAGTAATCTCCAAAGACGGTTTAGCGGCGTGTTTGAAACGCAGCCTCACTCCTCAGTAATACAGTTGGGTCCGGTGATGATGGAGCTTACCCGGGCACGTTGCTATTGATTGGCTCACCTTATTTGTTATGACCTTTTGGAGAATTGGTCAAGCTGCGATAGAGTTTGCTAAAGGCTAACTGCTAGCAACGTGGGCAGTTAGACAGTGTGAGCTACGTTTATAGACAAGACAGCATTTAGAAAATAAATAAACTTACAGGTAATGAAAGGTTGTGGCCCCTCCCTCAGTGTTGCTGCAGAAGTTTCTTAAATCATTTGTTTGAAAATAGACCTGACTGAAGAGTTCTACTAGCTCCATACATGAGCTGAATAGAAGGGAGGGGGCGGACGGTGCATAAACGTTAGGAGGGAGAGAGAGAGGGGGGGGGGGGCGCTGTTTACTTGATAGTGTGTTTATTGGAGCAATTAAATTACGTAGAATGATAGAACTACGTAGAATGATAGAACTACGTAGAATGATAGCCTGCTGTCTGATTCAACTGTTTCTGAGCAGAGAGACAAAGCTGACAGACCATAAACAGGAACTTTGATTCTCACTCTGGACATTCACATGGCCTCATCAGTGCACAATAGATCATATTATACACCGAAAACCCCAGAAAAGTGAAATTTGATGTCATGGCACCTTTAATATTTTTCTTGGTAACAATATCAAGTTTGGAGATCTGGCATCAACAAAAATTAACTGATATT
Organism: Atherinomorus stipes; assembly: GCA_023101725.1. Lineage (NCBI taxonomy): Eukaryota > Metazoa > Chordata > Actinopteri > Atheriniformes > Atherinidae > Atherinomorus > Atherinomorus stipes. The sequence continues at coordinate 469,885 of JALJCO010005009.1, forward strand.
CTTGACAACATGTAGCTGGATTTACGGAAAATGAAATGAGCTTACACTTAGATTGAACTCTGTGAATCTTAGATTATGAAGGCATGTTTGAAGTGAAAAATAAAAACATCGGTAAAATAAAAGTTAAACCAGAAAATAACCTGCTTTTCTGTTTTCTTTTTCTCAATGTTATGCCATTTGTACAATTAAACAGATTTCTTTTATGTACAACAATTTGCAAAATACCTTTTTTTAAATCCTCTTTCTCATTAAAAACAAAAACTGTTAATATTTTTCTAACAAAATGCTGCAAAACATGAATAAATAAAAAAGGTCGGCTCTAAAGCATGAAAAAGAAGCCATGATTGAGTCAGCCTCAATGCAACAGTTCAGTGGCTGCCTGTGAAATATCTCTCCTGGGCTGATGTGCAGACTGGTGTGAATAACTTCCAGTCTGTAGATGCCATTAAAATGTAAATGGATAAGATATTACTTATCAGGAAACGAGACCATGGGAGCAACATTTGCATAATAATGGCACGAACTTGTGTCAAGCAACACCTGCCAGAGAAAAGTGATTTTGTTAAGTGGAATACAAACGTCATGTGATACATGAGCAGTGGCTCGTAGGTCAGATAAGAGGAAGTTGTGTCTAAATATTTTCAAAACAAAGTGCATAACTTTCTATGTTAATCCGGCTTTAAAATACAAGCTGCCTCTACCGGTCACTATGGAGGATTTTGCTCTGGAGCAATTGCACAAAGTTGAGCTTTTGGACGTTATATATCTCAGTATATACGCACACTTTTCCACATAATCCTGCCATAGTCTAGATGCTGGACATAGCTACTTTTAAAATTGATTATGGGAGATAGACGCAATATTTTCTATATTCCCCTGAGAATTCTTCACTGGATCCATTCTGCTAGTGTGGTACCTTGTGGAAACCTGCTGTTGAATGAAAAGGCAGGTCGCATGACTGCACATCCTCTTTATAGATTGATTTTGACAGAATCATTTGTTCGTTCTCTTGTTAGTGCTTGATTTTGTATTTTGGCATCGGTACTTTAATTTCTTATTCTTGGTCCCTTTTTTGTTCTTTTTGGTCCTTATCTTTTATGAGAGGATGATGACGACTATGGGGTGGGCTGGGGTTTATTAGTTGTGGTCGTGTTGCATTATATATTGAAGACTAGCTGCTTGAAACAAATAAATATATTGTTGTAGAGAATTTGCAAAAACTAAGCTGGCTACTTTAGGACGTTTTGGTTTATCTGGCAAAAGGATCACCCTGCAACTTTTCTTATTTTGAAATATTTATTCTTAAGAACCAGAGAGATATGAAGTACAAAACAGCACTCAGGTAAAGCCAGAGTTTGTTATACTGGGTGAAATGGTCCTTCCATCCTGACAGGAGTCAATACATCATGTATTCATAAAAAGAAGGAAAAGTCAGACCTCTGTGAGAGCTGCAGGTCTGTAAAAACTGTAAACCAACCCCTGCCATTTGCGCCTAAAGGCAGGAGTTGGTCAATAGATGCCTTTATGTCTCGTCTCTGTCCCTGCCCCCCATGCGCCGCTCACTGTAAACAATATAGCTAATGGACTGCTAACTGCTGCCGCGCCAAAAAAACAAAACAAAACAACAGATAAGGATTACAGTAAGTGTCGGAGGCGTTAACGTTTGCAATGTGGCCTTTTCACACCGCAGAAGTTGTTGGACGTAAGTGGATTACGGCTTGTAAAAACGTGGTTTGTCAGCTGTTTACTATCAAGCTAACGAGCTATCCACTCGGCTGTTATCATTAACCTGCTCATAAAACATCGGCACACACGTCCCTGCGCTCTGAAGGCGTGGCTCCAGGTGGTTTGTTTTTGTCTTTAATGTAGCTTGCTCAAACCATTTTTCCAACATTGCCAACCGTAGCTTTAAAGAAGGAAATTTGACCTCTTCTGTAACCCAGTGATTATATACACTCAAAGAAAGTGCAACAATGTGCAAGGTGAAGTCTCCGTTGCTGATTTATTACACTACAATTATTTTCCATGCAAAACAGCTTTATTCAAAAATTTTCTACACAATAACATTTTAGGAATGAAACAACACAAAAAAAGAGTAAAGGGTAATCTAAAAATATGTGTACCGATATAAAATCTACTTTTATATAATACTTTTTCAAGAAAATGCAGGAGAAGAGAGGATTTCTGCACACTTGTATCTGTGCAATAAAACACTTTATTTGAGCTTTCAGAGACCATCAGAGCAAGAAAATGCAGGAAAAAATACAGAAACACAGGAAAAATATGATGAAAATAGATTAAATCTGAGATCAGTGCAGTTTTTTGATAATGTTTGGGGTAGAACTCACAGTGTTGTTTTCTAAGAACACTCTCTGTCCATAAGATGCATTCATGTGTATGAAGTGTGTTGGACATCAGACTCATACGATGACACCTGTCACGTGGAGGCAGCGTGGGCAATTTGGATATTAATAAGAATGTCTCACACCTGGAACTTGATAATTATCGTTCATTTCAAAGAACCGTTCAAAAGAATCGATTCGTTCACGAACGTCACGTCTCTACTGAGCTACACGAGCTTCACTTTCTTGCCGTCCAGGTGAGCTGCAGATGATTAGCCGACCTCTCAGCTGAGAACGATAAACAAAAACTCTTTCAAGGATTAAAAAATGGCGCTGCTGAGCGGGAGGGCAGGCAGCCTGTGATGTGCAACAGCTTGCATTAATTCCTCTCAAATCCCCCTCGATTACACTTACCACCAATCAATGCTGTAGATAGTTTTTTTTTTCTTTCCTTTCCAAGTATCAAAATGACTAAATGCGAAGAAGGAAAATTGAGAGCTGCAGCTGCAGGCGACTGAGCAGAGGATTAAGCTTCATTGTGTTCCACTGGCTACAGAGGAAAAAATGGGAGAAATAAAAGGCAAGAGGAACTGTGCTTCCTCTTCTGCAGGATTATCTCAGCCGGCCGTGTTGCATTACGCACTGAGACGTGGCGTTCCTCGGGTTCCTGCAGACACTTGACCTCAGGGAAAAAGACACACTTGATGCCTCAAAACCCATGTCTTTGTTAGCTGTAACGGCAATCAGAAAGGAATTAAACTAGCCCCACATATACAACAAATCTCTCTTTGATGAATTGTGGCTCCAGAGCGGATTGTCAGTTCATGAGAAAATCACTGTAATTAGTGCCAGTGGGACCTAAATACAATAAGGCTTTTCTTTTTCTCAGGAACTGACTGCCTCGTTCACATGGATGTACAGTCAAACTCAAATAAATGTTGATATTGCTGCTGCAAAAAGTGGATGCAGAAAATGGGTCATTTATAAATGCGCCGGCAGTAAATGAAAATTTTGCTGTTTTATGAGCAGCTTTTAAAACTTTTGTTTTCGTTGCCGTGTTATAAAACCAATAACAATTTCGTCCAAGAGGAGTATGAGCGATCAGCAGGTAAGATTTTTATTACAGCCATGTGAAAACAAATGGAGTCTCTTTTAATTCCAAAGTTTCATTTATCAGGATGGAAAAATATCTGGTTCTCGCTGAGTCTTAAAATTTGGTAAATGCAATCTCAGATTATTACAGAACATATTACATTGTGAGATGATTTGGTGCAAGCTATTTTAATATACTTCAGTTCTGGGCTCTTCTCTACTATTTGACAAAAAACAAAACCCACACATTTTCGATCTTAAGTGCACAGGTGGTGTATAATATTACAGTGCAGTGATTATTTGTTTCCTGTCACAGTCAGACTCATTACTCACCTCTCTGCATCAGTTCGCCTCCATTAACAGTTACTTAGAGTCAGTGCAGCAGCTTTTAATACCGTCATTAATTACTGTTTCAGAAGAAATGTTTGCCTCACTGTGTCGGCATCCTCTGAATGTGCACATTTGCAAACAGCCTGGTTTCTCAATGCCCCAAGTCAACAGGCCCCAAGGACAAACCAGCAAGACACAAAAAGCCTGGAGCATTAATTATTCAGACAGGAGTAGGTTGTCGAAGGCAGATAAATGTGTTTTACAATACCACTCTTGCTTTAAACTGCAATTTAAGCAGGATGGAGGGAGGGGGGAATGGGAGTGCAGTTGTCTGTTATCATGCACTTTATCATCTTAACTGAACAAACTGTTCAAATCTAATACAAGTCAGTAAACTGAGTGGTAATAAATGGAGCTAAAGAAAGGGAGAAGACACTGAAACTTCTAGTTTCTTGCTTTAAGATTAACATTACACAAGTTTCAGTCTTTTATTTAACTATCTTTCGGTTGATTAAAAAAAAAAAAAATCCACAAGGGATTTAGTGGATGGAAAAAGACAGATCGCAAGCAAAGACTTCAAAGGACAACAGTCATCCCGGGAATGACTCATGTCTGGGCTCATTATACAGAACGGTCGTCTCATAGTAGTGTGTGTTAGACGAGACTGCAATTACGGATCAGAGTAGAGTACCGAATACTTCAATGTTGTGGGTTGTAGAGGTGAGGATAATTACCTCCAATCATGGACGCAATGTGATTATCCGGTTTGTAAATCATGAAACTTGAATGAGAACTGGAGTATAAGCCAAGGATGACCCCATTAAATTTAGGTTCAGATAAGGTTTAATTAAAACTGCAACACTGACCAGTCAATTATTAGAACCTCAAAAGAGCCGTGAAGTCTGAACCTTCAATAATGTGGAGAATAAAAGGAGTGAGGCTGGAATCTGGTTAAAGAAACCTTCGTTTACAGTAATTCATGTGAACTTGAGTTTGTGTTTGTTGATCTAATATCCACAATTCTGTGGAACTATGTGCTTCCCAGGAACCAGTGGAAGTGGGAGTGAAACATTAGAAACATTAACACTGTAATTTCCCCCTGGGATAAAGAAAGTATTTCTCATTTCATTACCATGACCCAAAGGAGCATAATAATCATGTAAATAAGAAATGGGCCAGTTTGGCATTATCTGGAATTATCCTTGAAGTTCCTTGGTGTAGCAGAAATGTGCGGCAAATGCATGAGTGCTGAAAAATTGTAGTTCCCCCCTCATCCACTAGGGGCTGGCCGCAAAGGGGAGTCAATAGGGGATTATCACGTACCGGAGTTCTTGGATTTTGGCACTTCCTCTTCCGGGCCATGTTAACGACAGCCGTTCCTGCTCAGTTATACTGTTTAAATCGCATAAACTCCAAACATACTCAAGTTTTCATTCTAGACTGAAATGATACTAAGGAAGAAGTGGATCAAAGCGATTGATTCGCCGCGGTGAAGGGCCGAACTTTATAATAAAACACACGTTTGTTAGTGGCCAGCAGACTGCGCAGTCATGTTAGCAGGTTAGCATTAGCCAGCTCGATGATGTGCCTAACTTTGTGCGGCTGAAAACACACAAGCATCTGAAAGCGTCTCCTTTCTTGGCAGTCCCCAGTTGTTCCACTGGAAACGGGGAGGTACAGACCCGATTTTCAGATGTTTGTGTGTTTTAAGACGCACAATGTTAAGCACGTCAGTAAACGCTAGCTGGCTAATGCTAGCATGCTGTGAAGTGCCGGTGTTGTGCCCCACGGCGACAAACAAACGTTGGTTTTATGATAAAGTTTGGCCCTTCACCGCGGCGAATCGATCGCTTTGATCCAACTTTTGATCCAGTATCACTTCGGTCTGGAATGAAAACTTAAGTTTGTTTGGAGTTTATCCGATTTAAACAGTATAACTGAGCAGGAACGGCTGTCGTTAACATTGCCCGGAAGAGGAAGTGTCCAAAATCCGGGAACTTCCGGTAAGCGTGATAATCCCCTATCCCCATACTGTAGACTCCCATGTTAACTCATTGACTGTCAGTCGTTTTCAGAGCAGTGCGCTCCATATTGCCAAGGTTTTTAAGCATTTTCACTGATTTTTGGAGAGCCACAGAACATTGTGTGCTATGCCTATGCAAACACCAAGTCTACCAAAGGAAAGCTTAAACATTTGTTTCTAGCTTTTTCCATTCTTTAGAAATCTACAGTAGAACATGGGGTAGTTCCAGTAAAAATGCCTGCTTATCACAAAAAAACTGAGAAAACAAGCTTTTTATGCAGTTCATGCGCTTCAAGTAGAAAAGTGACTTTGATGCCAATATTTTTTTAGGGTGAGAATGGGTAAACTGGGACACCTGAAAATGTAACCGCAACGTAAATTCTGATTACGAAACAAATATCCACATCATCCACACAGAACCTTTTTGTTTTAACCTCATGTTGCCCTATGATGAGCTCAATGGTGATTTTTAGTACCAAAAGTAAACACATGTAAAGATTAAGCTTAACTGTCCCAGTTTGCCCATTGTCCCACTTTACACTCACCCTACTTTAGTGACGCCTCCAACATCTGAGGAGCTGTTTGCCTTGATGAAACAACAAAAACAACACTGAGAAAAGAGTTTTGATGGCAAAATAAGTATTCACTAGCTATATAAGCCACGACAACTTTGTTTTGCAACATAACGTTTGACAGTTTTTCTATCCCTCCCCCTCCCTCCCTCCCTCCTTCCCTCTATCTATTTTCCGCTTTGCTTGCACCACTCGCACCACTCAGCCTTTAGCCAACCTATCTTCATTAGCTCCTGTTAGCTCCAGGTCATCTTGGTTAGCTCTTACCTCACAGTTCATTGGCTGTCAATCATTTTCCCCAATGCTCACAGCTTCCCTCTCTTTGTCAATTTTTGGATTTTCTGGGAGCTAAAGGCCCAATAGGGGATTACCCCCCTTCTGTTTCCGGAATTTCGGGTTGAAAAAATTAGAGGGGCCCACTTCCGGCCCAGTTTAATGTCCCTGCTTTACTTCGAAAATAAAGAGAATAAACGCCAACCCTAATGAAATTTTCACGGATTCCAGAATGAAGTGATATAAGGAAGAAGTGAATAAAGGAATGGATTTGCGGGGGGGAAGGGCGAAAATTAAAAAAAAAAAAAAGGTTTGTTTGGGGGGGGGGGGGAAAAGACCGAAAGAGACAGGGAATTCAAAGAAAGCAAGAATGAGCTAGCGAGTATTGACCGACGGGATAAATAGGGTGTTAAAAAAAAAAAAAAAAAAAAAAAAAAGGGGGTTGTTCCCCCCCCTTTGGGAGAAACAGGGGGGGGCGGAAAAGGAAGGAGATGTAGAAAGAGGAGGGATTTTAAGCGGACAAAAAAAGGGAGGGAGTCAAGCAGGGGGAAGGATAATAAGCAAAAAGAAGTAAACAACAAATAATACTATAAAATATTGAAATTGGAAAAAGGCGAAGACAAAGAATTATACCAGACAAAAAAGAAGGAAGAAGAAAGAGGAAAAAAAAAAAGATGCGGCGGGGAGAAGAGAAAAAAATAATAAAATAAAAAAATGTTGTTGTGGGGGCGGGGGGAGGGTGATAGGAGAGAAGAAGAGTAGAGAAAGAGATAACGAGCATGATTGGGAGGAAAAAAAAAAAGAAAGAAATAAATGGGTTTTCTTGTAGTGCCAGTCGAACGTGGAAAGGGAAGGGGGGGGAAAAGATTTAAATAAAAGTGGGAAGAAAAAAAAAGATAAGCAATTAAGAAGGGAGATGGGAAGGGAAGTAAGGGGGAAGGACGGGGGGGGGGGCCCAAAGGGGGAAAAAAAAAAAAGTTTTATAAAAATTGGGGCTTTCAACGGCAAAACGACCTTATCCAATTTCTCATATATAATTAAAAAGAAAAAAAATTAGAGTATGAATTTAACAAATAAAAAAAAAAGGGAAGGAGAGGAGGATTATGCTCCCTTACGTACATAAATGGCGGCGTCCGTTTTATGCGTCGCCCTGCGTAGCTGCCTTCATACTTCCATGCGTCTTCTGCGTTCCCCCGGTTCATGAACCAGTTTGTCTGCTAGGCGGCAGTGCTGTCTGTCCCTTTGCCCTGGCAATGTGATGTCGTAGATATTAGTGTATTTTCAGACACACTCACACAGCCTCTCCGCTAAGGCCCCAGCCATGTCTACAGATGTTCTCTACTTGTTTGGCGTCTTCTTTCTCAGGTGCTTTTATTGGGCTTTTGGGCCCGGTGGTTTTTATAGCAGTTTTTTTTTGTTTTTGTTCTGGTTCCTCTTCTTCTTAGTTGCTTTGTTCTTTTCGCTGGTTACATATCAGCAACACAGCTCAACACTGACCCCGCAGTTTCCGATGGTATTGCTCCGTCTTGTGTCGAGTGAAGGACGAACAAGACCCTCGAGAACGAACCAAATTACGTACGTAACCTATGCAGATGACGGACGAAACTGTCGGTCCATCTGCGTATCCATCTTCTGCATCGAGCATAAATGGGCCTTAAGATGGCGACGTGGGAACCACCCAGCTAGCTTAACTTTAGCTCATTCATTCATTCACCAATTCATTATGTGAGCAGAAACTTTGTCCATCTTTATTAACTGTCTATGAGCAGAAAGCAACATCCAACAGCAAATATGTTAAATACAAGACAGACAAAAAAAAAAAAAAACTTCAGTGGTCTTGAAAAGTTCAGTTTAGCTTGTTTCTTCTATACCATTGCAATAACAAATGTCAATGGAACAGAATGGAGGGTGGGGAGGCACCCAACTGTGTCTTCAGATAAAAATGCTTCAGTTTGAGGTAATGATAAAAAAAATTATTCTTACTTTCAGGTTATTTGTTACCTTGATGATTGTTGTGTGTCTTTTCTTCATTTTATCCCAACAATGACTATTTTCAGCACATTGTATTTCCCAGCTCATTTTGCATCATCCACTCAAATTTACACACTTTAACTTTCATGAAGCTTTGCAGATGTTGTTCATACTGCACTGATGTAAACAATAGGGAAATGTTGTCTCAATTGATTAATTGACCTCTTGACTTGCACAGACAGCCTGTGGTGTACCTCAGGGATCAATTCTTGGACCAGTATACATTGTATGTCAAGTTATGTAAAGCAGTAGCATAATGTCTTATTTATTTCTAATGAGGATACAGTTGTTTGTATCCATCGGACAATCTGAATGAAACAAGCTTCAGAGTCTGCATAGCTTAACTTTAAAATAATAACAAAACAACCTGCTTGGCCACTGTGTACCATGTATATGAATAGTACTTCTGAGAGCCTGGGTTACCCAAACTTCAGACAAAACGCAAAAATAAATCTGGTCCAGTCGTGCAACCAAGCAATAATCTGTATGTATCAAACAACTCATCTGTCATTCATCATGGCCCCCTACAATGATATATCACTGTAAGATTAAAGACAATTCAGATGAGTAAATCATCAAAAAAGAGGGTCTATCACTTTATCAGCTGTGGACATTTTCAAAGTGGTGTCCATAGACCGTGCAAGGTCAACCCAGAAGTTTTTTTTGCAGCCAGGGGGCACAAAGCAGTGTTTACCCTGGTTTATTTGGCAGAGCTGAGCTCCTGAGCAGAGATGGCGTGGGATTTAACTGTGCCAACTGCCAAAAGAGATGGATGGAAACTGCTCAGTATTCAAGGAATCACAGCCCTTTGCCAAGAGTAGAAAAAGATTGTAGATCAAGGCCAGTAAAAGGGCAAAATGGGTTACCATGAGTCTCAATGGGAGCAATATCTCTGCAGTCTAAGTCCCAAATGCAGAACTGTCATCCAATACAACAAGACATCAAATATGGTAACTACACAAAGAACAATTACATGTATCTACTGATTCATCTGCATGCAGTGTCCTTTACAGAAACAGAACTTGATCACTAATACATGGTAATGATGGTAATGGCTAACAATGTAAGCTGCTTTTTCCCTTTCTAAGCTAGCTGTCACTTATGTCTTATGTGTTAATAGGAGATGTAACTTCTGTCAAATGTGTCTGCATGTAATGTAACTGTTTATAAAAAATGTTAACTTATTGAGTCCAGAGACACGTTGCCACCATGCTTCTGACATAGCCAACTAAGGATAGCCAAAGTACACAAACATAAAAAAACAAAAGGGGGGGGGAATAACTCACTTGGGAAAACAACCCCCGGAGGAAGAGAGAATACAAACCTAAAAGGAGAAGGCGGTTTAGATAGTCTTTGACAACACTCCCCCCTCCTTCCTTCTATAAAAAAAAAAAAAAAAAAAAAAAAAAAAAAAAAGATGCCATACAATTTCAAACATACCTGTAGCTCAAATGAGTTTGAGTTTATTTATTTAATAACATATGCATGTAGATATGCAAGATTACTGTATAGCCAACAGCTAATTTCCATCTTTAGTCCCTTTGGCAGGTTGAGTCAACATCAGAAAACAATAAAATCAATAAAACAGTAACAACAAGAAAACAGTCAGCTGTCTTGGCTATGAGCAGGATAAGCAGAAGTAGTAATTATAAAGAGAGAAAACATTTCCTTGAAAACACAATAGGACAGAAAATACAAAGAAAAGCAAGAACAATGAAATGAAATATAAAAGGGCTGATTAAAGTGCAGAGTGCTAAAATGTGTTAAATGCATAATTATATTGCAGATTGCCCAATTTCACAGTCAATATAAAGTGCCATTTTCAGTGCACAATACTCAAAACCTATTACATAAGTTAAATGGTAATCATATACTACTGGGAGTACTCATTTTTAAGAATATAAACTGTGTCCGGCCTTGCATGTAGCCCTAACATCTAAAAAGTAAAAAAAAAAAAAAAAAGAAACATAAAAATATTAATGGGGAAACAGGAATAGTACTACTGATAATGAAGCAATGATATGTACTCAGTAGAAATTGATGGTACCAGTTTGCTAATATCAGACACATATAGAAGTTTAGGAGTGGTTACGGCAACAGCACTGTTCTTCCAATTGCCAAGCTTTAAGATGTTTGGTAAAAGAGGTCAGAGTCGGGAGTTCGTCCTTATTTACAGACATTTACTTCTTACGGTGTCGCATAATAGTGACATCATCAAAGCCGCCGCAGGAAAAATGTCTGTAAATAAGGACGAATCACCACAAAAAAGCAAGTGTATCTATCTGCGGCTTGCAACCCAGTGGGCGTGTCGTAGTTTGGGCGTGTTGCATTGTGGGTGGGTCTGGTTAGGTTTAGGGGAAGGGTCAGGGGTAGGGCTGGATTTTACTGTGCTCTCATTGGCCTGGTGGGCGTGTCGTTGAGTAACGTCACACTACGACACGCCCCTGTTTTGCGAGCCGCAGATAGACCCTTCTCCAAAAAAGCTGCTTCGAGCTCACAGGGGGGTCCGACTAATGTTTCGTAACAAAACATTGGTGAAATAAAGGAGTTTGTGTTAGATAATGCCTTATTTAGAGGCTGCGCGCGGTTGCCCCATCACTTACATTATATTGGACATACGCTGATCTGGAGTGGATCTAAATATCTCCTGAAGGAATTCAAGTTACACAAAAACTGTCTGGGTGAGTAAATGAATGTATTTCATGCTAGAAAATGGGTCCAGATTGAAAAAAATGAACTTCCCTGTTAACTTCAGTTTGTGCAAAAATCTCAGATTTCTTGGAAAAAGGCAAACATTTCTCTTTCACTCCCACTAATTTAGCGTCGGTCTACTTGCATTTTTTCATCAGTTTATCTTAAAATCCAATCAGCATTCTACTCATGACTTACTCAACATGACATGTCCAGGTTTCTGCTTTAAAAAAAAAAAAAAAAACTAGCTTTAAGACACATTTTTACAGACTTACCCTCTCACCAGATGTCTTTTATTTTCATAAACAGTATGTGGAATGTGCAACACAAAAATGTCAATATTAACTTAACATGGCTGAATTTATGCTTAAATCCCAGATTAATGCTTTAACCATGACAGTGCATCTAAAACAACCATTTTCTTGGGATTTGAAATATTTTTGTAAATAAATACAATTTGTCCCCTGTGACAGAAGTGACGTGTAAATTATGCAAGCGTCTGAATACGTGAGCGTGTGTGTGCCCCTGAGTGTCTACATGTTTATGTGTGCTCACCATCAATGCTGCATCTGCGAGCTGCTTCGGTTGCTGCGTGGGCAGGAGGATCTCAGCATCGCTGCACGCTCTGTCACAAAACGCTCCACCTAAACGCCTCAACCACTTATCTTCCTCTGGGGATTACAAAGCATTGCAAATAAATGCCGGGCGGCGTAACTGACAACAGTTGCATTATCGTAGCACGACTGGCGATAAGGCGCCGTGTGCACCGCGGGGGGACTCTGTGTGGCCTTTCTGCAGCTATCTGAAAGTGGAACACACACAGAGAAATGAGAATCTGTGCTGGATGAAAGCGTTGTGATCTGACTATTACTGCTCCACTCAGAGCAAACTCACAGAGAGATGAGGAGTCAGACTATCACAAGACCTTTTCATCTTCCGGCCTCAGGAACACAATAGTTTTCTCCACCAGCTGCTCTCCACAATTAACTCCCTCCTCTATCTGTCAGTTTCACCGCCACTTCATCACTGTCTGCAATAACACAAAAAGCTCCCTTCGGCTGATCACTGTCCAGCTCCGCTTCCTGCAGCGACGCTGAGGAACGCCCTTACTAAAGGTTATTGCAGCACGTTTCCAGCAAAAGTCAAACTTTGACTGTGATCCTGAACAGCAGGAAGCGCATCCACTGGAGCCTTTACATGAGGCTAAATCTAGCACATGGGTGTGTGTGCTTATAGGTGATGATTAGCATTTTCTCATATTATTCTCTCTGCGGGAGGTGTTCTTTTTAAAGGCTGCTGAGGATTTAGCCAAATCTTCGATGGGCGTATTAGTACTTGGGAGTCACTGCTTGGAAATCCGGCAGGCAGACTTTGGGATTTTTACTTTTAAAATATTGAGATACCACTTCTGAGAAATTAAGTTTAAATTTACATACAAAAGCCAGCCCCGCTGTATTCCTTCCATAGACTATAATAAAAGATGGACGAACCTTCCACGGTGCCACCTGTTGGTTACTAAAGAGCTGAGTTAAAGCTGACTGGGCGGCTCCCACCGTCGCCATGTTGGCCGCGTCACGCATCTCATAACTCATGGAAAATACAAAAATGGGCAGAGATGTGGAGAAGAGATGAGGGATATGAGACAAACAACTGACACCCAACAAACTCTGGATTACTTGTAGCTAAGCTGAAAGCTAATCAAGCTAGCCCAGAGCTAAAGGAGAAAAGCTTGTTAAAGCTTAAGTGTGCTAACCTGCTAAAAACAGCAGTTGTGCTACTCTGCTACATGCTGAGGTCTACCTGGGAGCAAGCAGGGAGCTGGCCACTACCCACCAGCACTAGCGCTAACGGCTGATCTGCCACCTGTCAATCAAACTGACAAAACCCTGACTTCATAATTTCAAGATTAAATAACCTCTAAACGGATGAGTTATGAAAAATTTACCTCCCTCACAGCTGACATGAAGGTAAACTTGACCTATTAAACCTAAAATAATGTTTTGAACCAGGCTGTAAACATGTGTATTTCTGCTGTAAACATGTTTATTTCTGCTGTGTTGTTTGTCTATTAACATGAGTCTATGGTGATTTGCTCCTGTTGAATCCAGCCCCTAGTGGATGAAGAGGGAACTGCAGTTTTCAGCATTTCTGCATCAAGTTCACTTTTCTCCGCCAGTTTGCCACTTGATTCCTTCCCTATCTCCGTGTCACATGACTATGGCAGCCTATCAGATATCCTGATGATGTTGCCAGAATTATTGACGATCATGTGTGTTAATATATTACTGGCTTAACCCCTTCACGCCTGGTGCTGCAAGTTTGTAACAAACCACCAATGGCCTTTGTTTATTTTTTTTCTTTTCATCCAACTAATTTACTATATTCATTCATTTGCTTTTGTTCAGTCATATTCATCTATTTTTTAAATTATTCGTTATCTTTATTAATTGTTATTAATTTATTTGATATTAATTAATGTTACTTTATCTAGTTCTATTATTTTACTGTTTTTGGTTTAGTTTTTAGATTTAGATGTTTTTATTTCCTGTATTTATTTTGTCTTTATATAATCGTAAATAAATTCAGGTAGTAAGGGGTTAATAATAATAATAATAATAATGATAATAATAGATTTGTATTGCACTTTACATTTTGAAAATCTCAAAGTGCTACAGAGCAGATAAAAAGCAAACCTTGAAAAAAATATTTAAAGGAATACATTTGTAAAGAATAATTTTTGCAGGTTCTTCAGCATTTTTTTATATTTATATTATTTTTTAGGAAAAGTCTTTATTTATTTATTTAATTAATTAATTATTTTCAACGTATGCACTTCCTACAGGCTCTTGATACCCAGCAAAATCTTAGACCTTCATTTTTTATTGTTTTTTTTTTATTATTTCTGTGTTTTGTGCATTTCTGCACTTTTATGGCTCAATTGTAAAGCACTTACCATTCTGGTTATTGTGAAAGGCTATACAAATAAAATCTGATTATTTCATTGGTTGGTTGATTTTTATTAGCATGAATTATTATTGACTATATTCTATCACCAGTTAAAGAAATTTAAATAATCTTATATTATTTGTAGTGCAATTACTTTATCGTTTAACATTTATTTTCATCTTCTCTTTATTTGATTTAGTCAGCGTTACTAAGTATTCCTTTAAAGTAATTAAGTTTATTCATATCCTTTTAAAGTCATGTCTCAAGTGGCTTTATGAGACGACACCTTCTTCCAAGACAACCCATTAAAAGCCGATTAAAGCAGGTAATTTACATGCCGCCTTTGGCTTTTGGTTTTTAAAAGGATCTTCTAGGGCTCCAAACAATAAAAAAAATGCTCTAAGTAATCCTTTTGTCTGCAGTGTTTGCTAATGCAGCCTTTGCTGTTGCTGTGGAGAGAAACAAATTGCAGCCAGCTGCTCCAGCGGTGGAGCTGGACTGCTTCCCGTTAAGAATGATCGCAATTGTGTGAATTTGAAGCAGGCCGTCACTAGAAAGCAACATGTCCGCTCAGCAAAAACCGTAGCTGGGTGACTTAAGGTTAATAAAACCTCACAGCTTCTCAGAACAAAGTCAAGAGGGAATCTTGTTCCAATCTGAAGGTTTCTACCAATTATATGAGATTATCTGCCCTCGAATGCTGAACCTTCTGAAAGCTACTGTCCCACGTGTCAGAAAACTCAGCCATGAAGCAGTTACCATGGCATCCTAGTTAACTCGATGCAAACCTAAGGTGTGATTTGTTGTTTTTCTTATTTGATCCAATGAACCTGTCATAAAAAGGCTTTGTATGTGTTCCCGGAGTTCAGAGAGGACCTCATTTTTCATGTCGCAGCTTTAAACCTACAGGGGAAGTCAGCAACTTTTCTGCTTTCCTTTAAGAAAAGGAAAAAAACGACGGGACTCTGGTGAGAACAGCAGCTTTTCAGGGGGGTGGGGGGTTCAGTTGCGCCTCTCAGCATTTCAAATCTCAAAAGACATTATTGGGATTGTGCACTGCTGTGAAAGAAATGTCATCTGTTTTGATTGAGATTGATTTTTATTTCTCTATTTTTTTTTCTTTTCCAGAAGCAAAGGTCTGCTGATAGTTTTATTTGAGCTGCTGCACATTCTGACAAACCATTGGAGTTGCAGGTTGGAGCAAAAGGACAAAAAAGCGGGCAGCACAAATAGTGATGAGTTTGCCGAAGAGGACAGTGTGTAACTTTTGGTAACAGCTCCCACCAAAGCTAATTAAAATTTTGTTTGGAGTGAGCTGGAAAACTAAAACTGGTCTGACTCATTCAAGGAAAAATGACCCTTATATTCACTCTTCTGTAGGCTTCATGCTGCATGTGCATTTTAATATGTGACTGCTGTCACCTGCAGGGCAAACCAAGCACTGCAATGTCATCCTCACTGTGTCCCCATTTGTTTTTCTGCGCTGGAAAAGTCAACATCATTAAAACAGCCCGTTCTGAAAGAGAGCAAACAGCTTCTCCTCTGTCATGAATCATGTTTGCGTGGTTTTCTCTCCTTAAATAACATCTAGCGGGTTGTTAATGACAAATACGCTAAATCTGAGCCTCCTTGCTCGGCTTCCAGAGAACGGATCAACCGCAGAGAACAAGAGGCACAGTTTTAGTGATGATGCAAAATGTAAGAGAGGTAAGTTTGCAGAAGTTAATCAGCTGCAGCGGATTCAGGAAAAGAAGAAAGGTGAGACTATGTGAGGTAGAATGCTCATTTTCGCTTCCAGCTACTCATCAAGTGATGCATTTCAGATTGTTTTAATGTGCTTCTCCAACATTTAAATGCCTACAATTTTTTAAGAGCTGCTTCCAAAAAAAACAAACACCTGAGCCATCCTGAGATTAATACTCTGACTCGATCAGAGGAAGCTCTGTCTCCAAACTTTCCAAGACTTTTCCAGGTAGAACGGATATAATGTGATGATCATTTCATCCTCTTCAGACCTTTGGCTCCATTTTTATGTTTTGATGATGAAATAATTTATTCCTTTTGAAAACTTGACAGATGAGTTCCAGATTGCAGAGTCAAAGCCTTTTCCTTCATTCAAACAAATTTATTCAGCGATGCCATGCTTCATTACACAGATAAGTCAAATAATTAGCATATAAAGCAACACCAGTCTTTTTCTAAGACTTTTTTGTATTCCTTGCCTCCTTTCAGCAACAGATACCAACTATGTATGAGTTCAGAAAGGGGATTACGATCATGATGTCGGACTTCAAAGGCTGACGTCAATCTGTCCGAAGGGAATTAATGTGCTAACCCACCAGCATTCAGCGATGCATAAACAAACATTTCCCATGTCTTCTCCTGCCAGGCGTCTTGCATTTCTGCACAAATAACATCATTTTCAGATGCTGAAACTGCTGCTGCTCAGCTACCAGAACAGACCAGGGAGTCCAAAACTGCAGGGTCAGAAGCAGGATGGGTGCACTAATAGCATTTCTAAAATAACATCCCAAAGGTGTTTTTATGATGGGCAGAAAGGTTGTTTCCATGCTGAAAAATAACAAATGTCAAAGCTTTTAAAAGCATATTGTAATTTTATCAAATGTTTAACATTTTAGATTAGATTAGAAAATCTTTATTTGTTCTGCAGCTGTAGGACATACATGCACAGGAATGAGCAAATAAGAAAAAAAAACATACTCGCTCCTGTTACTGTCACTCCTTCCTCAGATATGACAAATCATGTTCCAAGGAAATAAATGAATGGAAAGAATGTCCGAAAATATATTTATCATCCATATTTAATCAGAACTGACCTCTCAGATGGAAGCAGTTCCTTAACTTCTTATTTAAAGGCCCACTTTACTGCCCTCTGATGAAAGCTGATTCTTGCATCCCTTATATTCTGTTAGAGTTTCACTCAGACTGGTTCTGGATCTATTGTGTCTCAAAACGTTGGCGTTTTCTGGTGAAACAGCCCACATTCACACCAGTTTGACCAGAAAAAAAGTGGGTGGACTTCTGGTGTGGTCAAGATTTGGCCCTAAAGGTGATCAACCTCCATTATAATCTACAGTTTCCCAGAAATAAACAATCGGCTATTTTCAGATGACTGAGTCAGTTTTGTTAGATGGACGTCAACATGAGCTTCTGTAAGTCGACTTTTGAAACTTCAGTCAGTGGCCAGGCAACACAGCAACATTCAGGTTTTACTCTAAATCAGGGATCCTCAATCCTGATCCTCAGGGGCCAACGTCCTGCAGGTTTCCCTGCTGCAAAACACTCGACTCAAACCAACGGGTAACTGGCAGACTTGCAGAGAGTTGGAGGCTGTGTCCAAATTTGGGGGCTACGTCACAGCGATGCGTCCAAGGCTGTCCAGATTCGAAGGCTCCTTTAAATGCAGCCTACAAATGTGGCTTTATTTTCCCCAGATTTTAAGGACAGTGCAATGTATCCTTTGTGGCTAATCCTATCCCACGATGCATTGCAGATTGAATGGGAAATTCTACAGAAACAACTGCGGACAAAGCGGAAAACGGAGCAAGCAAGGAGTAGACATTTAAATGTAAGTATTTCAGATAAATCAGATGGTAGAAATATTAAAAGCTTTAAGCAGTTATGTTGTTTGGCTTTGAGTGGAAATTTTTTAAATGTTACTTTTGTCATAAATTATAAGAAAAATCCTAAACAATGTTGTATGATAGGCCCCATATTATATTGCTGCTTTACGAAGATAAAGCTGCTGTACCTCCTCTAAAATCAGCAAAACAATGAGAAAGAAACTCAGAAGATTTTGGAGAGATCCATTCTTGCTTCGGTTTAGCACCATCACAGCTGTTAGGCAACAACACACACCAGAGTATCTCATGGAGTTCCCCAAGGTTCTGTGCTCGGACCAATTCTCTTCACATTATATATGCTTCCTTTGGGTAATATCATCAGACAACATGGAATAAACTTTCATTGTTATGCAGACGACACTCAGATATGCTTATCTATGAACCTGATGAAACCAATCAGCTTGTTAGATTACAAAAATGTCTCAGTGACATAAAGACCTATTGACCCTGAACTTTCTGCTTCTAAATTCAGACAAGACCAAGGTTATAGTCTTTGGACCTGAAAAACTCAGAACTAAATTATCTAGCTTTATAGTTGATCTGGATGGCATTAATTTGGCTTCCAGCACTACAGTGAAGAATCTTGGAGTCATTTTTGACCAGGATTTGTCTTTCAACTCCCATATAAAACAGGTTTCTAGAACCGCCTTCTTTCACCTACGTAATATTGCTAAAATTAGGAACATCCTATCTCAGGACGATGCAGAAAAACTAGTCCATGCTTTTGTTACTTCCAGATTGGATTACTGTAATTCCTTATTATTGGGCTGCCCCAAATATGCCTTGAAAAGTCTCCAGCTGATCCAGAATGCTGCAGCTAGCGTTCTGACTAGAACCAGCAGGAGAGATCATATTTCTCCAGTTCTAGCTTCTCTTCATTGGCTCCCTGTTAAATCCAGGATAGAATTTAAAATTCTTCTTCTCACATATAAAGCTCTCCATGACCAAGCTCCATTATATATTAGAGATCTCATAGTTCCATATATTCCAAGCAGAGCACTTCGCTCTCAGACTGCAGGCCTTTTGGTAGTTCCAAGGGTCTCTAAGAGTAGAATGGGAGGCAGAGCGTTTGGCTATCAAGCCCCCCTATTATGGAACCAGTTCAAGTTCGGGAGGCAGACACCCTCTCTACCTTTAAGATTGGGCTTAAAACCTTCCTTTTTGATAAGTCTTATAGTTAGGGATGGCTAGCCTTCCCTTAGTTAAGCTGCTATAGGTTTAGACTGCTGCGGGACATCCATGATGCACTGGGCTCTTTCTTTCCCACCATCTCTGTCTCTCCATGTAGAAACCTGTGACAGTATTGCATCATTAACTGTGTTCTCCTCTCTCAGCAGATCTGGCTGGATAACGTTGCAGTGTTTGTTGGTCTCCCTTTCTGTCTTCTCCCCCCCAGCCGGTCGAGGCAGATGGCCGCCCTACCTGAGCCGGGTTCTGCCGGAGGTTTTTCCTCCCTGTTAAAAGGGTGTTTTCCTTCCCACTGTCGCCACCCCTCCGTGCTTGCTCAGGATGGGGGATTGGACCGGGTCAAGTCAAGATTCCATCCAATCTGTTGGTTTCCTTAACTAGACTATTATGAATCTGACCTGAACTTTTCTGTCTGTTTAAGCGCCCTGAGGTGACACTGTCATGAATGGACGCTATACAAATAAAGTTGAATTGAATTGAATTGAAAATAAATAAGAACCGCTTTTTTTATTTCCTTTTTTTTTTTTTTCATCTATTTTTCTGTGAGATTGTGCTGGCCAGTTCAAAACTGGGACCACCAGTGTGGAAGGGCTGTTTGAACTCTCCACAGTAAAGGACAGTCCAACATTGACTCTTGTCTTATCTTTTGCTTCTCTTTCTCTCTTTTTTACTCTCACTTCCTCCGATTATGTCCTCTTGCATTTCTTTGCTCTTTCAGTCATGGTGTGTGTTCAAAGCAGCCAGTGTGTTGATATCCAGTAACTAGTTTGTGACATAGTGCCATAAACCAAAACATAGCTGTGACATGATGCCCTGGGCTGGAACACAAGGCTGTGAAGTCTGGTTTCTCAGCTCTGATGCTGTAGGGCAACAACAGCTCCAAGAATGTACATAATAAATGTCAGTGAGCCATAAAACGAGCCAGAAGCAGAGTTTTAAGGTCAGAAACTTAGCTTGTGTTGCTTTAAAGAGGTCATATTAAATGTTCTGGGTTTCCCTTCTTTATTTTGTGATGTGCACATTAAGCATTTGCATCTTTGATGCCAAAGTCCAAGAGGCACTTATTATCTCCCGAGGAATTAACACCTTTTCAACTGCTTTGCTTTAGTCAGGTTTTTCTTTCATCACTTAATCACATCACTGGCCCCGGGAAAAAAAGGAGAAGGAAAAAAAGTTAAAGGAAAAAAAAAAAAAAAAAAAAAAAAAAAAAAAAAAAAAAAAAAAATCACCTCTAAAACATATGCATAACACCTGCCAGCTACTTATGCATGCCTCAAAAAAAGCACAAGTCTTTCACTTTATTATATTTGGTCAATCAAAGGAGAATAAATTTTCTGGATTAGGGGACTTGAAGAGAGAGAGGAACTAAAAGACTGCCTAGCAATAACCAGAATAAATGTTACATTTTTCAAATCTAATTTATGTGTGCTGCATCTTTTGTCAATTAGACATTTATAGAATTAATTTTATTATATTTTAGCAGCCTTTGTAAGGTTGGAAATCCACTCGTGTTGGGAAGGTGTCCTTACAACCAACCAGAGAAGATAGTTTCATTTGTGGTGCTTTGACAGGTTTTCTCTCTGGTTTATTTCTGCAGCCAGACTTCCAGAGACACCTCAAACTCATTTTCAAGTTAATGAATTTATTTCCTCCGTGGCAGGAAACCTTCAGAAACTCATTCAGGTTTAGATGAACAAACAAAACACTTCCAGAGCCGGCAGCCTGACAGGCTGCCTGTAAATGGATATGAAAACACTCAGTGCAGCAACATTTAAGGTTCAGTATACAATATTTTAGACCTTAATGTACCTGCAGGAAACAGTTGCTGTCAAACAGAAATGTCAACAACATCATTTATAGTTCTGAGGCTTTATGTATCAGGACATAGTGAAAAATATATCTGTATGTCTTAAACTATGCACCTCAACATGACACAACATGATCCAAAAGCCAAAGTATGATTTTGAAAACCTAGTATCATCCATCCATCCCAGCTGTTACCAAGCCAGTGGTACATCCTCAACAGTCTCCTCATGATCAAGTAAAACCAGCTTTAGTATGTGTTATGATGTAATGGGCCTTTTCCGCTGCCCATTTTCGTAACCCTTCCACACAGCATGGCACGCTTTATTCGTGTTTCTTCTGGGACAACCTGTTACGATTTCCCGCCCCCGTTTCAGAGCTAGCTCAAACCGTGCTGAACCTACACAAAACGTGACCTGATGGCTCTCCACTGATTGGCCAAAGGAAGTTGTCGTCAAACGCGTTTTCGGTGACTACAAGCCACAGAGAAAACAACAACAGCAGTAACACCTCAATCCAATGCCTCCATTGTTTTTACTTTACTGCCCACCGCGTGGCACGGCAGTGACGTCACCGCAGTCTCAACCACGGCAACTCCGCCCACTTCCAGGTAGTAGACTACTACTTCTCCTGCGTGGAAACAAAAACCGTCCTGGTTGTCTTTAGTCTGTGGTGTTGTACCGTGCTGTACCGTGCTGTACCGTGCTGTACCTTGCTGTAACGTGCTGTACCGTGCTGTACCGTGCTGTACCGTGCTGTACCGTGCTGTACCGTGCTGTACCGTGCTGTACCTTGCTGTACCGTGCTGTACCGTGCTGTACCGTGCTGTACCGTGCTGTACCGTGCTGTACCGTGCTGTACTGTGCTGTACCGTGCTGTACCGTGCTGTACCGTGCTGTACCGTGCTGTACCGTGCTGTACCGTGCTGTACCGTGCCGTGTGCAGCTGCAATGGAAAAGGCCCATAAGTCTCTCACACCTTCAGGGAGGAATTTTGTTGCACTCTGGTTGGTTCAGTAAGATCTTGTATATTTTTCTTCACACCCCCAGAAACAAGTCTCGCTTTGAAAAAGTCTTTTTTTTTCCTGCTTGATCAAGTGACTGGACCTTGAAATTAGACACCTTTATTTCAGTTTAAACACCATTTAATGGAGATTTTTAACGACAACTTTCATTAATACCACTTTTAATGTTTTAAATGTTTCATTGAAATTTAAGTGCATTATTATCTTGGTTTTTTTTGTTTGTTTGTTTTCTTTTTGTTTGTTTCTCTCCCTCATCCTTGTCCTACAAGTGCTGCCACTTGCCAGGCCAACACAGTACATAAGAATTTATTCCTAATAGTTTCCCTGGTGACAGAAAGGTTCATTAATTTTTTTAAAGAATAAATTTAAATCAGCCTGAGGTCTGCACTTGAGGGATTTCACTGGATCATTGATTATTTTATGGAGTACCAGAGCCCTTGTTCGAGTTGTCCAGTCCTATGACCGGTGCCAGAGCTTGATCCACATTACCGGCTGTAGGTTGAATCCATTCCCAGTGAGGGTTGGACTCCGCCAGGGCTGCCCTTTGTCACCAATCCTGTTCATAACCTTTATGGACAGGATTTCTAGGTGCACGGGTCGTGACCTCCATCTCTCGCTGGAGCGATTTTCAGTCTAGTCTGAAGCGGCTAGGATGAAAGTCAGCATCTCTAAATCCGAGACCATTGTCTTCACCCAGAAAAGGGTGGAGGATCCTCTCCAGGTCGGGGATGGCGTCCTGCCTCAGGTGGAGGAGCTCAAGTATCTCGGGGTCTTGTTCATGAGTGAGGGAAAAATGGAGCGGGAGATGGACAGATGGATCGGTGCGGCATCTGCAGTGATGCGGACTCTGCATCGGTCCATCGTGGTGAAGAAGGAGCTGAGCCAGAGGGCGACTCTCACCTATGGCCATGAGTTGTGGGTCATGACCGAAAGAACGAAATCGTGGGTACAAGCAGCCAAAATGAGTTACCTTCACAAGGTGTCCGGGCTCTCCCTTAGAGATAGGGTGAGGAGCTCGGTCATCCGGGAGGGACTCAAAGTAGAGCCGCTGCTCCTCCGTATAGAGAGGAGCCAGATGAGGTGGCTCGGGCATCTGGTCATGATGCCTCCTGGACGCCTCCCTGGTGAGGTGTTTCAGGCACGTCCCACCGGGACGAGGCCCCTGGGGGGGAACGCCTCGGGATCCCCTCAGATCCCGAGTCAGGGCTTCCCTACTAAGGCAGCTGCCCCCGCGACCCGACCTCGGATAAGCGGCAGAAGACAGTACGGTACATTGATTATTTTCTTTTCAACCATTCTGTCAGAGATTTTCTGCTGCATTTTGGATCATTGAGACATTTTCAGCCAAACCTAATTATCTAACCATTCCATTTGATTCAAGAATATCCAGAGGAATCATAGTCCACTTGATCACTGAAAGGTGTGCAGGTCCTGTGGCTGTAAAGCAACCGCAAACTAGCCTGGTACACCAGCCTGACTAACGCCATGTATAAGATACACGGCAAGTCAGTCTGGGTTCCCTCCATTGGAGAATGATTCCACTCCGGTAAAAAATTGACCGGACCAATCACAGCGCAGCAGTAGAATTATTAACAGATGAACGTTAAACTCCTTCGACATCTCCGCCGCTGTTTCTGCTCTGTTTTGGTGCGTAACTAACAGCTTCCGGGTCATAGTCACATGACGTGCGACACAAATGCTTTCTCATATTAGTAGCTCAGCAATAAACAATGCTGACATGTAACAAAGTATTTATAATAATAAAACCAAACATTCTATGTTAATTTACACAAGAAAACTACATTAAATAGAGAGGGAAAAACAACGTGTAAACGCTGACTTCCGGCGTCGCCATAGCAACATAGCAACAGAGTGCTGAGCTACGCCAGCTACAGTCACTTCTGATTGGTTCTCTCCGGTTCACTTTCCTGTTAGTCCCGCCTCTCGTCTCGCATTGGAAATCAGTCTCCAACAGAGGGAATCCAGACTGACTTGCCGTGTATCTCATACATGGCGTTAGTCAGGCTGGTGTACCAGGCTAACCGCAAACCACAGTCCCTGTCCAACGCTTGGTAGTTAGTGCAGTACATTATGGCCAAACATCTCCACTATGGTCTCTGCTGTCTAAAAGAGTAGTTTTCAAACTTTTTGAGGCACAACCCCAAAATAACTATTGTATTGTATTGTATTATGACCTCCATCCCCCCACCGGGACGACTGAGGGGTTAATGGGCTCTATGCACAGCTCCACGACTTCCTGAACATTATAGGACAAACTGATTAATCCAGGTGTGTCTGACCTCATTAACTGGTCAGACACACCTGGATAAATTAGTTCCTCCAGTAATGAAAGACAGGAAACAAAGGAGCTTCCTTAAGTTCAGGAAGTAGTGGAGCTGTGCATAGAGCCCATTGTGTGATACATCTAATGGGTCATCCTGTGGCCATCCTCTTTATGTGACGCTTGGAAACTGTGTGAATCTCCATGGATAAGGAGGATGAAGGGGATTTGGGTGGATTAAATAGCTGTGAAAAAGAAACAAAAAAAACAAAGTTCAGCCTTTCTCTCAAAATTCAGCTGTTTAGAATAGCAGCTGTAATAACTTTGTTTCTGGACAGTCAATGATAAAAATTCTACATGTAAGGCTTAAAAAATATCAGAAATTTCACAAATAAGGAGGCACCTACAAGCCCAAAATCAGCTTCTTTTGCTGAAATAATGGCAAATTTGAATTTATAACATGGTATTAGTAATAATTTTAATCTTCTGTAGTTATTTCTGCAATAATTAAGAAAAGAATGTGTGAATTTCACAGATAAATCTCTTTGCAATCATGTGTTAATATTGATAGCCCCAGAAATCCCAGTCTCCAGGATTTGATAAGTGTATGCTCTTATTTATTTATTTATTTATTTTTAACAATGATCTGGCGACCCCTTAAAATTATCATGAGGCCCACATGGGGGTCCTGACCCCCATTTTGAAAACCAGTGATCTAAAGGACATTGTTTTAAAAAGCTCTACTGGACATCCTTTTCAGAGGGAACTATTTCTCCTGCAACACTTCCAAACAAGCCAGAGCCTTTTCTAATTATGCTGCTGTAAACTTTAACATCTAACATGCTTACTGAGGCCTGCAGTCTGACATGCAGCCCGTTTCCCTGCACATCACACGAGCTGACCTTTAGGTGATCTTTGTGGGATGTCCACTCCTGAGAAGGTTGGTAACTGAATATATTCTACTTTAAAATAATCTTTCTTACTGTTGAATGATGGGCTAAAATTATTTGGAAATGGCCTTTTAATCCTTTTGAGACAGATTTGACTTAAAAAGCCTTCTGCAAACACGGTGATATAACCAGCTTACAGCCCCTGTGGTTTCCTTAACTAAAAGATATATGCATCGGCAAATTAGATTTCACATTCAGTTTTATCTTTGTTATTATAATATTAAGATGAAATTTTGCTGCAAAGGCAATAAGCAAACAATTATTTAACACACTTTGCAGAGTATCCTACTGTGCTATTCATCTGAATGAATTTTTCACACTTTTCTTCTGTTTTTTTTGTTCTGAACCTACAAAGATGTTGCAAACGTCATAAAATTGTATGTTTCCAGCTGCTAATCCCAAAGTTAATTATGCTCCTCTCTTGATTGTTTTGAAAAGAACTGTGTTTGTGAAAAGTGAAGAAAAAAAAGCCTGCATACTTACTGTATTCCCGACTACTGGAACAAATGCAGTTGGCAATATGTGTGCAGGCTTTTTTCACTCTCCATGTCCACGGCAGCAGCCTTGCACATTGTGATTTGCATACGGTGAATTCATTTTTAAACGTGTAATTTTGCCACCAAGGCTCAAAAATGATTTTGTTTTTGCATTCAAAACTTTTCATATTCATGAAATCCATTTCAGTTGCCTAAAGTTTATAAATCTTTAAATCTGGCTCGTGTCCACCACATTAAATATTCAAAACATCCTCATAATGTCCTCCTAGCTCACAATATTTTGGGATTTAGAGACTGAGCTCTATGTTTTGGACGAGAAGGGTTCATAAAAAGTTTACATTTCCTCTTTTCCCCCCTCAAGAGCCACTTCAGCACCTCCTGCCTCAGTGCATCACCTTCCACTGCCCAGGGTTCAGAAGTTAAACACACAATAAAAAAACACTGTGACATATACATAAAATATACATTTACAGCCCAAGTTCTTTTGTAAACATTTAATTACACGGTTTCTTATCTCCCTGGAAGCATATACTCCTCCCTGCCACATTTATCTTTCGTTATATGTCCTGCATGTATACGGCAGTGAGTCGCTTGAGGACTGCACGATGGATGGAATGCAAACAAACCATTAATCTCCTCCTGCCAAGCAGAAAAATAACCCACGCTGCAACATTTCCTAAATAGCTTCTCCTGCTTATTATAGACTTTCAAGATCACGCCGCCAATAAGACCCAGGAGCATTTGCTCTTAAGAAAGAAGCACAAACAAAACAGTTTATGAATATTTCACTGTGGAGAGCAGGGCAGCAGAGAGGAAGCCTGGAGTCTCCGAGGTTTAAAGCGACATGTCTCTGCGGAGTCTGATTAAATAACTAGAAAAAGCAGCAGTACTGTATTATTCTTACTCATAATTGTGCTTATAATGTTGTAAATGCCTGTCCTCATTATGAGAGGAGCCCTAACTTGATATATGTTGCAATTTGCTGTAAAAATAAAACTGATTTGAAATTAATTAGATTTATTATTAGCCTGAAAAAATACCTGTTAGGCCAAGGAGATTATAATTCATGAGTCAAAAGAAAACATTTGTAATTAGCAGGATTTTTAAAAAGCAGTTCAAGGAAAATATACACTGAACTCATGATGTGGCACACTTTGGCACACTCTGAAGTTGGGCGTTTCTGTCTGGGTCATGTAGTAGAAATCAGGCTCCAGCACACTGAGGCAGCAACACAACAACAACAGCAAAAAACTTCTGGAAGCCGACCAGCAAAAACATGAAATGCAATTAGTTGTGATTGTGTTGGTAACTGGAGAAGAGTTTTCTATGGCGCCGTAGCACAACATGGTTGATTGTGCTGGAATTGTTGCTGATTGATTGAAGCCTGCAGCCAAGTCCTGCACACCACTCTCACCGGCAACGTCATCGGGTCCACCTTGCAGTACAGGGTTGGATCCCCTTTTGCTTTCAGAACAGCCTTAATTTGTCATGGCAGAGATCCGACATGGTGTTGGAAACATTCCTCAGAGATTTTGCTCCATATTGGCATCGGTTGCTGCAGATATGCTGAGCATCCATGATGAGAATCTCCTGTTCCACCGCATCCCAAAGGTTGGACGGAGATCTGGTGACTGTGGAGGCCGTTGGAGTACAGTGAAGTCATTGTCATGTTTAAGAAAGCAGTAGGTGATCTGAGCTTTGTGACATGATGAATTAGCCTGCTGGAGGTTATTTGGACCGATCTGTGTAAATACTAGAGATGGCCGTGTGTGAAAATTCCAGCAGTTTCTCTAATACCATGCCACGTTCAGTCACTTAAATCCCCTTTCTTCCTCATTCTGATGCTCAGTTTGAACTTTATCAAGTCATCTTGACCATATCTACATAACTAGATGCACTGAATCGCTGCCACATGATCGGTTCATTAGATATTTGTGTAAACAAGCAGTTGTTAATTTAAAAATGGTTTCCCAAAGAAGTAAGTAAGGATGTACACACTTCGATTAACCATAATGCTGTTCAGGCTGTAAATTTGGCAGGACTGTGGGACAGAAAAGTTGGACATGCACTATCTTAATAAAAAATAGAGACAGTTTGTAAAGCAAGCACCAAACTGGTTCAGTATAATCCTCGTAGAAGGGCTGTCATTCCAAAACATAGCTCTGACTCATTTGAAATAAATAACTGTTTACAAAAAGTGTGATGTAGCTGCTCTTATTGATCAGCAGTGTTAAATAACACTGAATGTAGACTTCCTAATGCGATGCCTCCTCTGTCTGTGGGTGGCCTTAGCAGCAGTGAATCCATGCACGACTGCACAAAGTCAACAAACTGCATTCTCTTTGCTCTTTACCATTTAAAATCCGATACACCTGAAATAAAAAAAAAGCTTCTTAAGCTATTTGGCATCTTGATTATCCTTTTTAAATGACTTTTTTCAGTCATTTTCTCTGTTTTTAAAGCTATGGAGTCTACATAGTTAGCTTATTTTACTGGGAAAATCTTTAGAGCATACTACATTAAGTAAAACAAATGTCAGAGCATTCCCTGTTGGATGACCTCTAACAGTCTAATACATCTGTCTGTGCAGCCTTAGGCATTTACAGTCTGTAAGTTTTGATTTCAAAGGTGGGACTGATGTTCAGAGCTCGCATGTGTTCAAATGGTTGCACGAACTTTGAAGAAAAGCAACAACTCTAACATGCAGACTGTAAGAATTTAACAGTAAGGGTAGATGTATGTTCTTATGGGTTGTACTACCTCTATATTACACATGCAGGGTGACAGTTACAGTGGGGAACAAAGTATTGAACACGTCAACATTTTTCTCAGAAAAAAATTTCTAGTAGAGCTATTGACATGAAATTTTCACCAGAGGTCTGCAACAACCCAAGTAATGCACACATACAAAGAAATCCTCACATTTATGTTCATAGATTAAATGTGTAATATAATGAAATGACACAGGGAATAAGGATTGAATATGCCTACTGAAATTCATTTAATACTTAGTGCAAAAACCTTTGCTGGTGATTCCAGCCTCCACACACCTCCTGTATGGAGAAACCAGTGGAATACGTTGCTCAGGTGTGATTTTGGCCCATTTTTCCACACAAACTGCCTTCAAATCAGTTCTTTCCAGAGATTTTCAATTGGATTCAATTACAGGGCCGACTTTATTTTCTTTTTCTTAAAGCAGGTGAGTGTTTCTTGGCTGTGTGTTGGGATGGTCGTCTTGCTGAAAGATCCAGCCTCTTTTCATCTTCAGCAGCTGCAGCTGCAGCAGATTCTGGTCCAAAATGTCTCTCTACTTTGTTCCGTTTATTATTCCTTCAGTGATATGAAGTCTGCAAATGCCACATGCTGAAAAACAGCCCCCACTATGATGCTCCCACCTCCAAACTTCACTGTTGCTATGGTGTTTTTGGAGTCAAGTGCAGTGCCATTTCTCCTCCAAACATGTTGAGTTCAGTTCTGGTCTCATCTGACCAGACTGTTTTCCAGAATGTCATGGGTTTGTCCAGATGTTGTGTTGCAAACTTCAGATGAGCATCAACATGCTTTTTCTTCAGAAATGGAGTCTTGCGTGGTGTGTGATGCATGAAGTCCATGGCGGTTGAGTGCATTCCTTCTTGTTTTCTTTGAAACAACTGTACCTGCTGATTCCAGGTCTTTCTGAAGCTCTCCGCGAGTGGTCCTGGGCTGTTGGAGAACCTTTCTGATTATTGTTCTGACTCCTCTGTCTGAAATCTTGTGAGGAGCACCTGGATGTGGCCGGTTTATGATGATGCCGTGTTCTTTCCACTTCCGGATGATGGTCCCAATGGTGCTCACTGGAACTTGCAGAAGTTTAGAAATGCACCTGGAACCAATGCCTTCAGTATGTTTGCAATAATAATGTTGTGTAGGTCTTTAGACAGCTCTTTGCTTTTATCCATCATGAAATGCTTCTTGTCTGACACCTTGGTGATGAGAAACCTTTTTAAAGGCATCAATCAGGACAAAACCAGCTGATATTACTTTGTACTGATAGAGGACAGGATTACTTTCTAAATACTGACAGACTCCAGCTGCTTTCTTGGCTTTCTGTATCTTTTTACCCCTCCATTTCTTCATGTGTTCATTACTTATTTCCTGTGTATTTTCACTATATTACACATAATTTATGGACATATATGGTTGAATTTCTCTGTATGTGTGCATTACTTGGGTTGTTGCCGACTTCTGGTAAAAATATCATGTCAATAGCTCTACCAGAAATAGATTTTCTGAGAAAAATGTTGACGTGTTCAATACTTTTTTCCCCGCTGTATAAATGTCATGAAACAGGAGGAAAACATTTACTCCAACATTACTTTCTGCCTGAGAAGCAAATGTGGGCATTTCTGAGTATAAAACACAAGCATAATGTATATATTGTATATGGTGAAAAGGTTTAACTTATTGTATTTGTTCTTAAATATAGTTAAATGTTTTAGGGTCTGTGCAAATTTCATGTAAATGTTTATTCTTCCCACCTAATGTTCTTTCTCGCACCAGTTCATATATTTACTGTAGGTGATCATGTGCAGCCAACAGGTGTCCAGCACCGTTATTTATTTATGTTACCACCAAAGCAAAAGCAAAACATGACAAACTACAAATGTTTAACCATGATTTTCAAAACCCAGAATCTTTTTCTTGAATCTGTTCAGGCCCAGGTCAGAGCCAGCCCTTACCCACTCCAAGTTATCCTGTTCTTTCTATCCAGTCTCCGTCCATCAGTGTGGGTGTTTTTTTTTTAGCTTTTTTGTTTATATTTACTACCTGAAGACTTTATGCTTCCTGTACATATGTAAATAGTTTCAGCTGCTTCAGACGTCAGTGTCCTCATATCATCATATCATCTATCTTGAATCAAGATGCTTCACAGAATGTCCACACAATCCATGTTTGACCTCTGCAGATATATATTTGTATGTAAGAAAAGACATCAGATTAGGTCCATCTTCCAAGTAAGGCTGGTTGGGTATGAAAATCTAGACAAGTTTTTTTTTGTTTGTTTGTTTGTTTGTTTGTTTTTTCTTGAAGGAAAGAAAGGGGAAACCTCTCTACAGCTGCCTGCATGCATGGGTCTAACCTGGACTCAGATTCCCAGGAAGCTTGCCAAACAGGACTTTGAGTCACATTTTGAGGCTGAGTCAGTGGAAAACAGGTGGCACAGGAATGAATTGTGTTAAGAAAGCTGTGAAATGACAGCTGAAAGCAGTAAAGAGCAGTTTTAACGTCTGTGAGTAACAGTGTAATGTTGAAATCAGATGGTTTTTAATGGTGGGAACACCAAAAACTGCTCTTCAAACTCACTTAAGAGCACATACATTATGTAAAAGGCTTTTAAAAACATGTATATGAACTTTCCTCTTTAGACGAACTTTCACTGAGCTTTTGAATCACTTAAAAAGAAGATTATCAACCGCTGAAGATGAGACTAAGTTGCTATAATCTGACAGAGCAGATGTTTTTGCTGGACTTAGGGTCATCGTGGTTTTAAATCCACAAACCAGCTGCTCTCAGGAGAAGCACTTAGAGGCCACCAGTGCTGGGGAACTCCCGGTGGTTGCATGTTAAATACAAGAATCAGTTTCCAGTGATAAACCATAAAACCATAAACCTGTTCAGAGGATGCATGAAGATGGGGAACAGAAAGGGCATCATTTACTGCCGATGGAGCTGCAGGGAAAAGAGGGAAAATCAAATCCAGTAGGTCTCCTGGGAAGACAATTTGTAAGTTTTTGCTTGATTTTCCAGCAAAAAATGAGGAAAAAATCCAGCTCTAAATCAAAGCAAGTGGGGATTCATCCAGCCCCTGTTGAAAGGTGAATTGCACTTGATGCTCCAACAAAACAAAACAGCCAGAAAGCCCCCCCCCCTGCAGCCACAGGTAAGCAATGTTCCACTGCTCGCTTCATTATTTAAACATTTCATGCTGAAAAGACACATTAGTATTACCCTTTAGGATGAAAGATAAAAAGTGAAGCTGCTTTTTTTTTGGGGGGGGGGGGGTCCTCGCAGTGTTTTCATTCAATAGCAGAGATCTGCTTCTTGCTCTGACAATTACTTTTGAATTGTAACTTATTTTCTCCCTCAGCAAAAATGTACTTTCATGCCAACCTGGAGCTGGATTTAAGGACTCAGTACCCCCCCCCCCCCCCCCAAAAAAAAGTTATAAAAAAAAAATCCTTTGGGATGAATTGCCTTTCTGTGACATTTCAGGGTGGTGATTACACCTGGTAAAACTATTTAAAGCCTTAAGGGATCACTGAGCATCAAAGATTTCTGGGTCGGAGGTTCATCTTTCCGCTTTGGGAATTTTAAGGGAGGCAAAAAAGAAAAAAAAAAAAAACTTTCCATTTAATTTCTTACTACCAATCTTTTTCTACTCAAACAGAAAATGACACCGGCTTTGAGTGACCTTGATGTGATTTGGTTTGTCCTTCACAAAACTGCAGTCAGTCCAGATCAAACGCTGCCATGCCTGAGCGGTAGAAGATCAAGACCCCGAGGACTCCGCATCTCCCGTCCTGATTACCCCTCCCTCACTTCCCAACCATGACATTAAGATGACAGCAACACCAAGAGGAGATGGGGGACATGAGGAGAGGGTCTGATGGCTTACACAGGTCTCACAGCTCCACCTTGTGTTCAAAGGCAAGAAGAGGCAGTAGAGACGGGGAGAAAAGAGAATGTGGAAGTACTGTTCACACATGCTCACACACAAATACGTTTAATTAAACAGAGAGCTGTTTATCACATTGTTCTAAATCTAACTCAGTGTCATAACTATGATGCAACTAGACAGGGTTTTTATGATTCAATATCTTTATTCCTGACACATTCCAAGCTTTTCCCTGCCTTGTCATGGATTAGCTTTGAGAATATTACATGAAAACTACAATATACTGACACTTTTTGGGCGGATTTACAGTAAACCATTTACTTTTCTTGTATTGATAAAATAATACTGCAAATGTTCAAGAGTTAGCCAAGTGGCTACTTTTCATCTGCAGACCCTGTATAGCTGGTTATAACAAGTAAACCATTTATCTTCATATAAGTTGACTGTGAAGTCAAAAAAAGTTCCATTTCACCATTTTTTTTCAAAGTTTTTTAAAGGTACAGTATGTAAGAATTACTGATATCTAGTTGTACAGATGGGTATTTTAAAGGTACATTGTGTAATCGCGAGCAGCTCCCTCGTACTTTTTATGCTGCATTCGCGTGAAACCGGGCAGACCGACGACAGCCGATGCATGTAAAGTTATCACCGGCCTCTATGTGAAGACGTGGTCCATCAGTTACAGTGACATCAGTCCACATCTGATTTGTTGTCATGGCGATGTCGTATTGTTTTCCCTGACCCATGTTTTACCGTCTTTCGCTCGGCTTCATTGATTAAAATGACATCTGGTTTGTTACCAACGGCCGTCTGCCCGACTGCACGTGAACGCAGCATCAGTAAGACGCTGGTTTCTCCCCGCTGCAGCGCGGTGACTTTTCAAAGGCATTACCTCGAACTGAGCTGAAAACTCCGGTGTGTCCGGTGAGTTTCTGTGTTTTCCTACCGTCACGCTTCTCCCGAACGCAAAAACATGGCGATACGACATGGCAGCCTCCACCGAGCCGCCCCGCTCGATGTGTAAATGAATGATACGAACGGCAAATTTAGAACTTAGAGGAGCACTTCAGTTTGTTGATGGGAGTGATTACTGATTAATGAAAAAACACTTTTGAACCGAATAATCAGTTTTTGTGAATAAATAACAGGAGAACTTACACAATATCCCTTTAAAGAAAAGATGTTTTCTTTCAAATGACTTCAAATTCCAAGCACTGTTGTGAATGTACGGTGGCCGTTATTGGTCAAAATTCTGTTAGACATAGAGATGTTTTCATCTGTGAGTGGATCCAGTGGTCTCAGGTGTAGCTATAACTTATGAGTAACTATTTTGAATGTCTTTTAAGGCATTACTTATCCCAAACAGTGCTCTAACTCCCATTAAACAAAGCTGGTACAGTAGTTTAAAAGTTCAAAGGGTTCTCACGTCTCTCACATTGTTTTATCCATTTACGGATACAGTAGTAAAAATGGTGAAACAAATATGGCAGCCTCCATATGTGCACCACCCAGCAAGTAGATATAAATAACTCATTCTAAGGAAATAAACATAGAACAGCTATTCTAGTGCAGTGATTGCACTTCAATAGAAACACAGTTTTGAATCATATATTAAAATTTTCTGCCATTGACCTTTATTTTTTTTTACATACTGTACCTTTAAGCTTTAAAAAAATGCCTAAAATGCATCTCTTGAGCAACTTAAAAAAGAAGATTTAGTCATATGAGACCTTATGTCCAACTACTTGATAAATTAGGCTTAAGAGGGGAAAATTCCACGTTAAAGTTATTTTCACTGTCAAAGGTACAGTGTGTAACATAATCAAAAGTCAATGGCAGAAAAATGTAATGTATAATTCAAAACTGTGTCTCTATTGATGTGTAATTGTTTCACTAGAATAGCTGTTACATAATTATTTTCTTAGAATGAGCCAAATATATCTACATGCTGGGGTTGCACATACATGGAGGCTGCCATATTTGTACCACCATTTTTTACTACAGTGTCCCTAAATGGACAAAATTATGTGTGAAGTAAAAACCCTTTAACCCTGAATTTTAAAACTGGTGTACCAGCTTTGTTTAATTGAGTTAAAGTGCTGTTTGAGATAAATAATGCCACTGTTCATTCACAACACTGATATGTATATGAACTGATTGCAGTACCCATCTTTACCACTAGATGCCAGTAATTCTTAAACACTGTACTTTAAAAAAAAGGTTTATCATTTAAAGGATGTAAGATTAAAAGAAATTCCTTCTTCAGCATTTAAATTTTATTTATAAAATAAACTGTATTTTATATTTTTCATCCACATCGATTTTTTTAATGTAATAAATATTTTTTTGATTTTGAACCAACACTACATAAGTTTCCAACCTTATGACCCAGCGTTTTTGCCTGTTCTGATGGCACACTGACATTTATTATGCACATTCCTGGAGCAGTCATTGCCCTGCAGCATCCCAAGGCTGAGAAACCACATTTCACAACTTTTTCCCTCAGCCTAGAGCATCACATGGCAGTTGTGTTTTGCTTTATGGCACTGCATCACGTCAGCAACTGAACACAACTGGCCGATTTGAACATGCTGATTCAGGCATTATCAGAGGAAGTGAAGAAAAGAAAGAGAGAACATGACAAACAAAAGATGAGACAAGAGTCAACATCTGTCTGACTTTTAGTTCAGAAAAGAGAAAGGATGCAAGATGGATGCAGATTTAGCCATTGTTAGGGGATGCCAAAGTGAGAAAATCTTCCAAAGTTTGTTGCTAGCACTGTCTCCTTCTGATTTAACTGAAAAAAAAACATCAAGACTGACCACTAAGATCAAGAGAAACATAGTTTTTTGATGTTATGGCTGATTACTGGGCTGTTTACAATAACACAGCTACGTTTACACATGTATAGTTTACTATCTATGATTACCTTAGTTTGAAGCCCTTTTAGTAATTGGTTCAACCTATTCAGCCCATACAGATATCTGTATTCACCTACTGTAGATTGGTTAACACATACCAAAAAACACACTTCAGTTCTGTGTTGATGCTCACAACAAGCCAGTATTAGCAGAAAAAAGTTAGCTAGGCTATATGAATATCCACAACGTGAACAATACAAGGTATTTGTTGACTAGTCCATGTAGCATCAGATTCCAGTCCTTTACTGTCCAAAGCTGTCTCCAGGTAGGAAAATCAACACTAACATGTATCCTTGCGTTACTATTTTGTATCTTTGCGTCAAATCTGTTTCTTTATGGACAGGAGCAGTGGCAACATCTGCTAGGAGCTTTACTACATCCATGATGAGTTCTGTTACTTGTTTTATCTCCAGAGCACAAGATGGTGACTGTATGGTGACTCATGTCCCATTTAGTGGAACAAAGTGGTATAACAGGAACATACCGCTTTGAGATTTTTCCAGTTAAATATCTCAACTCAACAGAACAAAGTAATTTGTCGCCAGATATTTTGATCATTTTTTTCCCTCCAAATCTGAGCACTTTTAGCCCAATGGTGCATAGCAATCACTACATTCCCCCTATTAGCAGCATACTTGCACAAGCCACTACATTAGAGTGCAGGGAGTCACTTCATAGACCAGGCCAGGTGTTGTAAACGCACGAAAAAAATTTATGCAAACCTGGATGGCCGACCAACAGGCAGAAATGCTGAGTTCCTTGAGAATACCTCCTCATTTCTTTTAGAGTAGACGACCTTTGCTAATAAAAATTTTTAGTGATATCAATTAACAACAAAGAACACACAGATGTGAAAGAAATGCAGTTTGATTTTATATTTGAAGTAAATAAAAATTAATCAGCTGCCCGCTAAAATGGACCTGCATTAAATGTATTACTGACTATATTTATACAAAAATTGATTGAGTTAGTGACTTTTTTGTTTTTCAAAATACATCGACAACAATCACTGTTTCAGCATTAAATTAACAAATTTGCATCATTCACTGGAACTTGTACATTGGTAACAAATATAGCAATTTTGAGTTACAGTTACTTGTAAGTTGTAAAGGAGGGGACAGACAGAACTACAGGATTGATCTGATTAAAATAACTTAATCGTTACTTCTCTATTACATTTAAAATAGTGTTTGGAGAGCCATGGACCTTTATTGTTGAAAATATTCAATATTCATGTTTATTACCAGATAACTAGCTGTTATTTTGAGTCAGTTTTATATTTGTTTTGAGAGTATTAACATTGCTCAAACATGTTATTTATGCTTCTAAGTTGTCCACAGATTTTAGGACATCACTTAGCATCATTAGTTTCCCATACAATATATGTCGTTGTGTCTGGAGACCTGAATATGGGACAGGCGATACATGAGCGTACAGAGGCAGAGGAGAAGCAATGCTGAAATATTCAGATGTGTAACACATCAATTTAAGACCACTTTCTATATCAATTTGTGGATTTCACAAATAATATGGAACTCCTTGACCAGTACATGTTGGAAAAAATGCTAGTTGAATAAAAAAATCTTTATGCAGGGTTGATGTTGGCTGAAATGTTTTGCTGCTTTAGTGCCACATCACTTAACTGATACATTGCCCATCAGGAATATCCCACATGTCAAAATATGCATATCTCCTGAACATTAGGTCGTAAGATGGCCATCAGGTCTAATTCAAACTGTCCAAACCCCAAAATCTGTTTTCATGCAAACACGATCGTTTAGATGAAAGCACTCGTGTGTTTATGCGATTCCTCGCACAGCTGCTTTCTGTGCTGCCGTTTTCTGCACTGCCTGCCTCTGAAGCAGATTCTCTCCCCTGTTTCTAAATGTGCCATTAAACAGTAAAATGTCAGCTTCACACATCACAGTCTGGGAGTCTGTGCACTGAACAGAGAATGAGATCACTATGAATACGCAGAGCAGCACAACAGATGAATCCTTCATCTGGCATGAAAAGCATTACAATCAGCCAACTGATGAGGAGCAGACTCGCTTAAACATCAACAGACAGAATGGGTAGAGTGGTATAATTGGTGCTTGTGGTTGTAGTTTTTTTACTCTGAGACATCTTACAGACTGCTTACATGTTAGTTTTGTGTCAATAATTTCAGAAGGGTTTAAATCTCTGCTTCTTTCTCCACCCCATCCTCCCTTTCACCAAGCACATCTGTGTCAAATCTAAAGAAAACAATGAAACCCCACTTGAGCACACTTAACACTTACCCATGCAATCTGCAAGCAGGTCCAATAACAGGGATCTGCCACGGGACTTGTTGCTCCTGCAGTGGAGCAGGGGTGACCAGGGGGAATCAGTGGACACGGGGGACCAAGTTTTGGATTGTTGTAGGGGTTAAACTTTATCCACCGGATTTCCATCACAAAAGCCTCCTCAGCAGTGAACAGACGTGACCTTGGGGCCTGCCAGGGACCAAGTGAGGAAGTGAATTCACCGAAGCGTCCCCCCATTCACGTGCAGGCCTAATAGGTCGCTGTCTATCACACCAAGGAGCCGACCTTTGCCACACCTCCTTCTCCTCTTACACCGGCCAGAGTCGTTTTATTATGCTGATCTAATGAGTGTGGAGGGTAATCCAAAAGACCTTCATTAGAATGAAGGTGGCGTGTTAGACTCAGCCAAGATCTGGGCTGACACTGGCTCCAATACCTGCCAACTTGGGTGAGCTTTAAAGACAGCAGCTGCAGTGGCAGGACTTTTATTTATTTCATACTTTAACCGTTTATACTTCCTTAAAAACTTTCAATGTTGTCATAATGATTTTGACTTTTTATGATTTTGTCCTTGGTTATTGATTCAGTTTTGCTGGTGTGGTAATGTGACTGACTGAATCTGATGAGCTGCTTTTTAGTGAGAATTTAGGAAAATTTTATAAAATCCTGATCAGGGTTGGGGCTAGAGGGGCAACAGGGTGGCACAAGCCACCTTTGAAATCTGACTAGACATTCCCGGTGCTTCCACAGGTGACTGGCGGTCACTGGAGGTGGACAGAAACATCTTTCCAGACAGGTATGGGTCACCAGGGTCACAACCAAAGACTAAAAAATATAGACGTAGTATCCAGTCATGTCTGAATAGGGGACAGTGAAGCCAGTTGGTCGTTTCCCACCGTCCCCATCTGTCCCGTGTGTCATCACTCCCGGAAAATACTAAAATGGGCAAAGTGCAGCCCCGGGGCAAATGATTGACAGCTGATGTACTCTGGGCTAACCAAGCTAACTCGATGAAGATTAGCCCCCTAAGTGGCAGGGTAATGGTAAGACACGTTTAGACTTGCTATTATCTGACTAAAACCGCCATTGTGCTTCTCTGTTACAGACTGAGACCTTACCAAGAGCAAACAAACTAACCAGGAGCCACCGGTTGGTAGGCCGGTATCCAGCCTGCCACCTGTTAATCAAGAGGACACGCCCTTAATTATGTATAATTTCAAAATTAAATGACATCTAAACAGATGACTTGTAAAAGAACTCACCCCCCTCACAGTTGAAAATGATGATTTTTTGAACCAGGCTGTAAACATGTTTATTTCTGCTGTGAAGTTGGCCTTTTTCCACATAGGAGTTTATGGGGATTTCTTCTGCTTTGCAGTGTCCTAATTCCAATACTTTGTTTGACAGTGTGGGGTCCTGTCACTATGCTTCTGATTGATCATGTGCCCTGGCTATGTGACCACAGGGATATCCCTTTGGCTGAATGGTTAGCACGCATGACTCACCTAGGAGTCTGGGGATTGAATCCCACCCAGGCCCTCCTTTGTCTTGCCACAATCCGGCGCTTGCAAGTAGGGATCCATGTAGGATGGGTCCATGGATTCTGGATAAGTGGCAGCCTACGCGGAGCAAGGACATACTTGTGAAAAGAGGGGGAGAGATGTGACAGTTAATGGTCTTGTCACTATGCCTTAGAGTGACTATATGCCCTGGCTACTTGGTGAAGGGGATATCCCTTTGGGTGAGTGGTAAGTGCAAAAGACTCACACCGGAGTCTGAGCATTGAATCCTCCTTTGTCCTGCCACATAGGGATCAAATCATGCCTGGGCACTCACTGTGGACCTTGCCACATTT
This sequence comes from Atherinomorus stipes, assembly GCA_023101725.1. Lineage (NCBI taxonomy): Eukaryota > Metazoa > Chordata > Actinopteri > Atheriniformes > Atherinidae > Atherinomorus > Atherinomorus stipes. The sequence continues at coordinate 509,291 of JALJCO010005009.1, forward strand.
GTGCTGGCTAATCTAAATCTAATTTATTGATCTATACCCAAGGGGAAACCAGCTGGAAAAGAGTGAAGCCCGAAAGTTAAGTTAAATAATTATCACGCTTTCCGGAACTTTCCAGAATTTAGGCGTTTCCTCTGCCATTTTAATAATAGCTGTCCCCGCTCTGCTACACTTTGTAAATCGGATAAACGCCAACCTTACTTAAGTTTTCATTGATTCCCCACTGAAGTGATGGTAACGAAGAAGTAGATCAAAGCGCTCGATTTGCCGGTGTGAAGGGCCAAACTTTATAATAAAACAACGTAACACGTTTGTTTAAACTACACAGCTGGTGTTAGCAGGCTAGCGTTAGCAGGATAGCGTTAGCCAGCTAGCGTTTGATGACGTGCCTAACTTTGTGTGGCTGAAAACACAAGCATCTGAAAGCGTCTCCTTTCTTGGCAGTCCCCAGTTGTTCCACTGGAAACGGGAGGGTACAGACCCGATTTTCAGATGCTTGTGTGTTTTTAAGACGCACAAAGGTAGGCACGTCAGCAAATGCTAGCCTGCTAACGCTAGCCTGCTAACGCCAGCTGTTAGCATCATTGAAGTCCCGGCTACAGACAAACGTGCTACGTTGTTTTATTATAAAGTTCGGCCCTTCACTCCGGCGAATCGCTTTGATCCACTTCTTTCTTAGTATCACTTCAGTCTGGAATCCATTAAAATTTAAGTAGGGTTGGTGTTTATTCAGTTCACGAAGTGGAACAGAGCAGGGATATTGAACTGGCCCGGAAGAGGAAGCGACTAAATGTTTCAAGTTCTGGAAACCATGATAATACCCTATTGTGGTTCTTTCTTTATCCACTAGGGGCTGGCTGCAAAACATAGCAAATCCCCATGGACTCCCATGTTACAAAGACCAACTTCACAGCAGAAATAAACATTTACACCCTGGTTCAAAAAATAATTTCAGGTTTAATAGGTCAAGTTTACCTTCATGTCAACTGAGGGGGGTGATTTTTTTTTATTCTTTATATCTCATCCACTTAAATAGTAGTTAATCTTGTGTGGCAGTTGACAGTCCTGTCACTATGCCTCTGAGTGATCATGGCTACTTGATCTTACTTCCTGGTTATTGGCACAAGGATGTTCCTTTGGCTGAATGGGCAGCATGCATGACTTTCACCCAGAAGTCTGGGGCTTGAATCCCGCCCAGGGCCTCTGTTGTGTACCTTGCCACACTGAAGATTACACATAATTAAGTGCGTGTCCCTTTGATTGACAGGCAGCAAACCGGATACCAATTTTAGCCATGGAGGCTAATAGTTAGCTCCCCTGCTTGCTCCCAGAAAGGCCTTAGTCTGTAGCAGAGTTGCACAATGTCGGTTTTTAGCTGGTTAACACCAAGTCTGAGCATGTCTTACCTTTAGACTGCCTATTTTCGTTCGTTCCTGTTCACTTCGGATTAACTCAGTTAGCAATAGCTTGGTTGTCAATCATTTCCCTCATGAAATGATTCGTCCCATTTACGTATTTCAGTGTGACAACACATACGACACGGCAAGAAGGCGACGATGGGACACGCCCAACTGGCTTCACTTTCCTTTATTCATACGTCACCGGATGCTGCATCCATTTTTTTACAGTCTTTGTCTATACTGTACTTTTCATACAGTACTTTCATACAGTAGCAATTACCCCACAATTATCTAGAAACACCTACCTTCCTGAGCTCTTAAAGGCGGAGACACACCGCACCGATGTTCAGCTGTCTGGTGTCGTCATGCAGTCTTTTGAAGTCGGGACGTGAGTCAGTTTTGTGTGTTCTGTGTCATCGGCCGTCTGCAGTCGTCACCATGGTGGTGGTAACCATGAAAAGAGCAAAAGCGTGGACATAATGCACACTTACATGGGTTTTTGGATCAGTCATCTTTAATCAGGGCTGCACGGTGGCGTGGTGGTTAGCACCGCAGCCTCACAGTAAGAAGGTCACTGGTTCAATTCCTGGCTGGGGTGGGGGTTCAAACAATTCCAACTGTGGCCTTCCTGTGTGGAGTTTGCATGTTCTCCCCATGTATGCGTGGGTTCTCTCTGGGTACTCTGGCTTCCTCCCACCATCCAAAGACATGCATGTTAGGTTAATGGATCACTCTAAATTGCCCCTAGGAATGAATGTGAGCGTGAATGGTTGTCTGTGTCTCTGTGTTGGTCCTGTGACAGACTGGCGACCTGTCCAGGGTGTACCCCACCTCTCGCCTGATAATAGCTGGGATAGACTCCAGCAACCCCCACAACCCTGAACTGGATAAGCGGTACAGAAAATGACATGACATCTTTAATCAAGTGGGACAGAGCTGTGGAGAAGCAGCTGATCAGCTGGTGGAGGAGAGGCCAGCGCTGTTCATGGTTGGAGAGACATTTCCAGTTTTCATTATTTGGGGGCCACAATACAGATTAGCGCCATCCGCTGTTGTGGGGACATTATATTTTGCGCTCGCACAGAAGGTACACCCGAGTCAGGAGTCGGTTCAGTGTGTTCTTGGGCACTTTTCTCACCATGTCGGCGAGATTGAGGCTGTTTGATCAGTCCAACCCTATTTTCTGTCAACGACCGAGACAGTCGGCAGTCTGTCTGGTGTCCCTGCCTTTAAAGGCCTCTCAGTCTGGGTCAGTGAGATGACATAGAATGAGTCTTTCCATGATATTCTAACTTTTTGAGATGTACCTGTACAGCTCTTGTTTATTTTTGACCAAACAGTGATTGGACAGGAAGCAAAACACAGAAACATGACAGTGTGGCGTGCTCACCATTCAGCCAAATGGATATCCCTGTGGCCAAGTAGCCAGGGTGTATGATCCCTTGGAGGCATTGTGCATCAACTGTGACAACAGGAAATCCTTTCAATTTACAGATTGTATCATCTGAACATAGTAAAGCTTGACCAAGCCACTATGTTCTTGTCCTAGCTTACAAGCATGGTAGGGGATCAATTTATTGATCAAAATATTCCACTACAATAGGTGGCCATGCGCTCCCTTGCAGCTTGTTAGTATCAGAGTTTTTCCAGTTGACCCAATGCATCACAGGCCAAAACAACTAACAATTTAGCTGGCAGCACATTACTTCCAGGTCAAGTGATCTTTATAGGTCTGTTCATACATACTGTACTCCATGTCAAAGATTGCAACAGGAACCAAGGAGGCCAGTTTGAGACCATTTGAACCCACGCATGTGACTCAACCTCATTAGCTCAGTTTGTACCTCCAACTTTGAAATATTTACAATTCATTTAGACAAACATCTTAACATCTTATTTAAAAATCAGTTGTTTTTTTTTAATACAATATACAGTTTAAAGTCATGTAAAAGTTCACAGTATGGTTATATGCAAAGCTGAGCAGAGCTACAGTTACAGTTCAACTTGGCCTTTTTATTGGACCACCGTCCTTGTCCCAGTTTGCAAGCACAGGAGGGAATTGAGTTTTGGCCAGAGTCTGAGGACTGTACTGGAAAACATTCAAGACATTCTGCAGCTTCTAACTTCCTCTGTGGGGGGATTTTTTTTCTATTCTATTCTTATATGTAATGCAAGTATAACTGAATTTGCTGCACAGATGTCGTCTTTATGTTACTTGAATCGTCATTTGTTTCAGATGATGTGGTTATAAAATCTGGATTTATTAAAGCAAAGTGAATGTCTGGAAATGCTTTAAGTGGATGTGAGTTGATATTTTTTGTTTGTTTGTTGGTTTAGTTCAGTTTTATCTTGTCCTAGCAGGATTGATTGTCTCACTGCCATGTACCAAACATTTATTTCCAAGAGGATGTTTTATGGATATTAAAAAAAAAAAATGGAGCTTTATGAATATGAGGCTCACCTTGATAATTAAGGATTATTCTTCTTTGATCATTTATTTTTTGCTGAATTATGCATTTATGCTGGACCTGATGGTGGGAAACAAGGAAAAAGAGTGAAGAAAACAGACAGACAGCTGCTACATCTATAAAGAAACTTAAAGGAACAGTACACCCACAGAATGATGTTTATTCATTTTCTACTCACCTTCATGCTGACCAAGACTGTGGAGAGACTCTTTTAATATCTTAAAAATGCAGCCAGACAGGACAGGTTTTCGTTTTCCCCCAACTTTCAGATATTGAAATTTCACCAGCGACTGAAACAAAAAGGTCCATAAAAGTCCACAAAAACTTGGCAATATTCCTCCATACAGCTCGTCCAATGTAATCCAAGTGTCCTGAGTGGGTAGTGTCCATAATTTACTCGAAACTACATCATGTAGTAAATTTTTATAGCTTCAACAGGACAACAGCATTATGGAGGAATATTGCCCCACAATTCAAAATCAGTGCCATGATTTTAATAGAATTTTTTTATTAGTTATTACTTTTTTCAATTTCAACTTATTTCACTGAGAGCTGATATTTTTCCGTCATTAATGGGAGGGTATGAATAATTTTGAGGATGACTGTAAGTGTGCTGACTGATGGAGACAGTGTTTAGCTCAACTGGACGAGCAGCCGCCCCCATATACAGAGGCCACCACCTGTCCCACGCTGGATTCCTGGCCTCGGACCCTTTGCTTCATGTCTTCCCCCACTCTCTCTGACCTGCTTTTCATGTCTGTCCACTGTCAAATAAAGGCCATTAGAGCCTCAAAAACCCTTAAAAAGAAAGTGTGCTGACTAACATGGCAGCAGAAGGTCAAAGGTTAACTCATGCATACCATGAGTTTCTGCAAATGAAAAACAAGGTGATGAATAACACCAGATACTACTTTTTAGAGGGAACATGAGTTAACCAGTCTTACCAGCCTATTTTAAACATGAGAAACACAAACTTGTTGAGTGTGTTGGTGTGGACGGTTAACTCGCAGCACCCTGCATGTCATAAACAAGCTTTCTCTCACACTTGCTGTTCAGCTCAACAGATCATTTGGGGGTCCTGGTCTGTAAATTCTTGTTGTGTCAAACCCATTATTTTAATTCTAGTGTGCATCCCAAAGTTTCCCAGACTAGTAAGTATATCAGCCTGAATTACAGGGTAATGTTATGAAAGGGGTGCAGCACCAGGCTGAAAAACCCTGAGTAATGTGAAGCTGCAGCCATTAAAAAAAAAAAAAAAATCCTTCACAAGGCAGTGTCATTAAAGGATAAGAGCACCAAAGTACTAAAATACATTCAGCTGTTTCATAATCATGAGGCAAAAAACATGTTTAATGTTACAAAACGAGGCAGGAAAGTTCAGATTTTTCAGCCTCTAAGATGTTTGTGTGTGAAGTCAAATCAAATCAATATGGTTGTAAACGATATAACAGAGCCTAAAACCGCACATTGTGCTCCAAGCTGCTAGCCTGGTACACCAGCCTGACTAACACTATGTATGCGATACACGGGAGACTGATCTGATTTCCAACGTGAGACGAGAGGCGGGACTAACGGGAGGAAAGTGAACCGGAGAGAACCAATCAGAGAAACACGAAAGTGTCGCAAAAGTCTTCCTCTGAGGCTACGTTCACACTGCAGGTAAATGCGACCTGAATCCGATCTTTTCGCTCAAATGTGACTCATATCCGATCTGCTTCTGACTGTGTGAACAGCGCAAGTCGCATTGAATCTGACATTTCTGGATCAGATTCAGGCCACTTTCAAATGTGGTATTAAATTTGATCTGTGTCGAAGCGACTGCAGTCTGTACGGGCATGTCGCATCCATCCGACCTCTTCTCTGAGATGGAGACAGACGTCCTTATTTCTGCACCAGAGGAGACGGACACCAATGGCGTAATTTCCACGGGGGATAGGGGGTTTTGACCCCCAATAATCAGAGCCAGGTGATATAACCCCCTAAAAAATAACACAACTCGGATTTAATAATAACATTACTGATCTTTTATGAACAAATTGTTAATCCTTTTCATTAGCTACAATATTTTCTAGCAAACCAACAGCACCTTTAATCATCTGGTATTGTAACGCACCCCCTCCCTCTTCCCCGCCGTGTTTTGGTATTACCCATACCAGCCGCTTTCTATCTTATTGCTGTGTTTGATGGATGGAGGGAAACAGAAGACCAACAGTAATGAAAAGAAGAAAAGGTGGACAGACGACATGATTCATTGATGATCGACATCAACCTTAATAAAAAAGAACTGATTGGCCAAAGAGAGGTAAATACACGCACATGAGGAGTAAATACACGCACATGTGCGTCTTCATCTGTGCACTCCATCAGCGCGCGGACAGAGCGCACGTCGGAAAACACAGTAACTGCTTAAAAGCCGACACACACACGTGTTAGGCTACTCTCTACCAGAGACCAGGATGTGGTCAGGTGTATTTTAGAAGAACTGAAGCTCCTCAAAGTTTCTTTGGAATATTGATTTCATTATTGACTTTCTAACAAAGCCCACATGGTAGTTATCCCTGTTAGGCTGATGCTAAGACTGTTATTTCCCAGCTGTCTCCGAACGAAGCACAACTTCCAAGTTGCAAGTTTCACCGTTTTGATCGCCTCCCTCTCCTGGTCGCGTGCTCATGGATGTAAACTGGATCAGTACATGATCCATGCTGAAGTTTAGAAATGCAGAGCAAAAAGCTCCCAAAGTTGTTGCTTGCTTGTTTGTTTGTTTGTTTTTTAATGCTGTGACGTTTCGGCCGTTCTTCACTGTATTTCACTTTCATCCAGCACCAGTCCTCACTATCTGTGATGCGCGTGATTTACTTCTGTATGAACTTTAGAAATGCGACGTGACTTCACAGCGTTCAGTTGTCATATGATTATTTAGTTTATTAATTATAATAATTAATTAGTTATTATATCATGTGTCAGTAATGGGGAGGTTACCTGTTACAGGTGCATGAACACTCTGCACTTTAAGGTTGTTCATGCATTCTGAGCTTGTTTTGAAATTAAATGTATTAATTAATATTAGATTATTGTAGCTACAGTGCATTTGATGCCACGTTACCATGTGTCTATTTCAGCACAAAGGGGGTCACTGGCCGTCATTCTCACACCCCCAAAAGACATGGATTATTATCATTACTTTTTTTATTATTTTGACTTCACAACATGAACATAATTTGGTCTCAGTGAGAACTAATCATGGAACCTTGTATCATATTTATATATTTAATAAATGTTAAAAGATTAGTAATGCAAAACTCACAGTAACGTATTTGTTCTAGAAGCTGTTTAATGCTCTTCTGCATGGATGTCTTTGATGTGTTTGACTTCATAGGAAAGTTTCACAGATTTTACAATTCAAGTTTTAATTGCATAAAAGTAAGAAACTACATAGGCCAGCAGTATGTATAATATATCTCTGTTCACTGTCCTGTAATGGGGCTGATTATAGCGGTGAAAAGTAAATAACTAAGTTTACTATTTATCCAAAAGGAAAAAGGAAAAGTATCACAATATACTGTATCTCTTATACAGACACCAAATTACCCTGACTTGTTTTACGAATGCATATAATTAAATAACTAAATAAACAGGCAAAGAATCCGACCCCCCCAATGATGGACCCAAAGTTACGCCCTTGACGGACACAGAATGTAAACAATGGACTGAACAGTTAAATCATATTTTTCTGGCTCTGATTGAGCATCAACCTGGAAACTGATGAAAGCGTTGGGGGAAACTTTTTTGTGGTCGAAGCAGCTCAGTGTGTGAAGGTGAGGGAGACGGTGTGCACGCGCGGGGGAAGCGCGCCGCTGTGGACGAGGACAGAAGACGAAAGGTGTGTGAAATGCGTCCGGTAAAGAAAGACACGTTGACCACAGCAGGTAGAGAGAATGTGCAGCATTAAAATAAAGCCGCATCTCTCTGGCTTGGTGACATCTTATCTGTGGAGAGAAACATCCTCATCACCATCCTGCTGACGCTGCATCCACACACTCCTCTGTACACATGTAGCAGCAGTTCCACACAGAGACGTCATCACGAATGCGTTTCTCTTCTTCCTCTGTCGTCACATAACCCGCTCATACATTTGGCGACTGCCGCCACAAATTGCTTTCAACGTGAGTCCGCAAATGCCGGTAACCTCCATGTTTGTTTGCATTGGTTTCCATGACCACCTTTACGTGCGTGATGTCATTCATGTTTAACTGAGCATGCGTGTCACTTGAGAATGGTGAGCTGTTCATATTGCAGTCGGTGGACAGGCCACATTTAGAAGTGTAATGTGAACACAGACACAAAAAGATCAGATCCTACAAAAAATCGCAATTGAGCATTAAGACCTGCAGTGTGAACGTAGCTTAAGAGGAAAACATGGAGGAAAGCCTTCAGAGCATCTGGATCTGGATCTTAAAAAGATCCAGGAATGTTTTGAAGGATTCTTTATCATTGTGAGATCAGCCATGTTGGAAAGGCTGTTGATGAGGTGTGAGTGCCCCCTTGTGGCAGAAGTGTGCAGCTGCACTACTGAGAACATGATGTCAGGATGCAGAAATGAAACTTATGAGCAGCAGTGAGCACGAGGAGAGAAGACTGTTGGACAGACTTCTAGCAGGTGAATATGGTGAACCGTGTGCGTCTGTGAACAACTGTAAGTAACTAGTTGTATTTCTGCCTAAACAGGATGTTTATTTAGCCTTTAATGTCATTTAGCTAATTTGCTTATTCTGAAGTGTTCCTCCATTCACCATGTGCCTTTTCATGCTATTAAGCTAGCTGACCTGTTACATGCCAGTTACTATAACTGTTAGCCTTGTACACATATGCATGTTTAGTCCTAACTGGAAGGGATTTATTAGTAATAATTAATATCTTGAATGTGTTCATTTGCTGAACGAATGTTCCTCGTGGCTTTGTATTTCTGTGTTTAAAGACCACACTCACTACCATCCAGCATTCACCTTAACTAGCCTGGAATTCCTCACCTGTAAGCCTGTCGTTTGTTGCATTACTGTGCTGTTGTGATTAAAGGTGCCATGACATCAAATTTCACTTTTTCTGGGGTTTTGGGGTGAATGTCCAGAGTGAGAATCAAAGTTCCTGTTTATGGTCTGTCAGCTTTGTCTCTCTGCTCAGAAACAGTTGAATCAGACAGCAGCTTATCATTCTACGTAATTCAATTGCTCCAATTAGAGCACACACTATCTAGCAAACAGCCTCCCCCCTCCTCTCTCCTCCCACCCTCTGCTGCCCCCCCCCCCCCCCCCCCCGCGACTGCTTAGTCTCTATCTTTTGTTTTAATTTTATTGTTGTATTTTTTAGCCAACTAACATTATCAGTTTATGTGTTTCTGTGCATACACATTTTCAGCCGTAGTTTGCATGTCAGCGTTTATATTTGACTAAATTACCACAAACAATGGCCCATCAGAAACCCAGAAAACTCTTTTCCCTGGGGCCCCCTGTGAGTTAATCCAGCCGTATTTGTAGGTCAAGCAAAATGAAACACTCCTCAGAAGAAAAGTCTTTTTTTTTTTTGACAAAGGAAGCAGGGTATCGGCTGCACATAATGCTGTTTTTATGTCTGTTTGTAACTTCCCCCAGGCAACACTTGTGTGAATAAATTTAATGAGCGGGATCAAGAGTTCTCAGCAGCAGTTGCGAGATGTAACCATAAATGCATGTAAACCCCTGACATGTGATGGTAGATTTCAGGAGGGGCCGTTCCTCCTGCAGTGGTTAATGATCAGGCTGTTCAGTATGCACCGTGACTGGCAGCAAACTGACCTTCCAGCCTCCTGTGGATGCTGCGTGCTGTAAAGGCCATCAGCACAAGCACTTTCATTCCAAGCTTGCTAGCTTTAATGTCGATAACATTTATGAGGATGTTTTCACTGAATATGTTCTCACATTCTCTTTTATGCATTGATGATTGCTTTTCTGCAAGCTGCAACAAATTTCCCTCTGTGCGATAATAAAAACATCCTTTATCTTTGGTTTTAACTCAGCTAGCATCCACTCTGATGTAATTTGGCTTTGTCAAAAAGAGTAGAATAAAAGCAATGTGCATTAAACCAGTTAAACATCCGAAAGTCCAACATTATTTTCCAAAAATCAACATAACTGCATGACTGTTTATGATTTGACTATTCAAACGCACCCTTCACAATTTCAAACACGCTGATAAAAGACCTGTTTTGTCCCCACACACCTTTAGACTACACGGTAAACCCTCAGGTAATAAATTTCCCAGTGGAAACAAACATTCTCTTTTTGATAAATCTCCTCTGCAAACAAAACATGAAAAGCACAGCCCGAGCTTTTATGTGTTTTATTGATTCTCGAACAATAATCCAAAACTGATGTGAGGCTGTGAAACATATTGGATAGCCGTGATTTATAATTTCTCTTTATTTAAGGGGGGAGGGAGGGAAATCAGAGGGAATATGCAGAACTGTAATCAACAGACATTTCACTCAGAAGGAATAAATTCACATCAAGAGCTGGTTTGGAGCCAGTTATCAGGCAATTTATTCCTCATAGTTTACAAGTGAGCTTGCCCTCAGGCGTTCCCACAGATCTCAGTGGATTGACTCTTGAGAAGGCAGAAGAAAAGAGCTGTGCTTCCAGTGAGTCATTACCTCTGACTATGGGGTTATTAATCCAGACAATAAAGGCTATAGCTCTCAGCAGCCCATGTTTTACATTTATTGTGTGGGCTTTTGGCTGAGAGAGAGTTACAATGATTATGCAGGAAAATGGTTCAGTGTTTTATTCAGTGACAGTTTGAGTAACACTGGTATCTATATATCTTATAAACCAGCGGCAGAGGTGGAAAGTAACTTATTACATGTACTCAAGTTACTGCATTTGAGTAGTTTTTGTGAGTTATTTGTCGATCAGCCTGAACAGGTTAATCTCTTCTCTGATTATTCTCCTGATGTGTTATCTTTTTAAATTGTACTACAAAATATTGCTTTTTTATTTTTATATGGATTTGTTAGTTTTTATGACGTAAAGCACTTTGTGTTGCATCATGCATGAAAAGGGCTTTATAAATAAACTTGATTTGATTTGATTTGATCCCCATGGAAGAGATGAGGAAGGAAAATCTCGGCCATATCACAGCCAGCTCTTCGTGTTCAGACACAAACAAGAAAATAACTTCATCATGCAGATGTGTGTCAGATTCTGGTAGAATATTTTGTGGAGCATGGTACTTTATTTAATTTCTTAAATAAGCAATCAGTGTGTTCACTTGGGGCTGGATCTACTATAATCCAAATTTATGTGTTGCAATTTACCCGTGCAATTGCACGATTGGCTGAACCACAGTTTGCGGGGGATTTACAAAGAATAATCTCGCAAATGACTGCAGGTGCAAACATGTTGGAAACACCCCTATATTATTTTGGTTTAGCATGTTTCGAAGTTTGCAGTGTGTTGAATTGTGAGAGGCGACTAAAATGAAATACAACCCACAGATGGAGATATTAGTGGAAGAGGGAAATCAAAACATAATTTAAAAGTTTGATAAATATAACAATTTTTATAATACAACAGGTATTCAAGCAGCGTCATAGAAGTGGCCAATTTATGAGGACATGGATCAGGAGTTGTTGAACAAATGAAAATGTCTGCAGCCTCGAATATGGTCTCTGACATCTGTTACGCACGAGGTGCACACTCATTGACACAATGCCAACAACTACGGGCTTGCACTGCCAGGTGATCCTGTAATGTCCAGCCGCTAAAATCCAAGTTAAAATGTGACGTTGGCGAAAACGGGAAATAAAAAGACACAATGAAATGAAATGAAATGAAATGAAATGAAATGAAATGAAATGAAATGAAAAATACTTTATTCATCCCCGAAGGGAAATTCAGTATTGTAAAAGCTCACTTTTTTTTTTTTTTTTTTTTTTTTTTTTTTATAAATAAACAAAAAGTCAGTTAGTCTTGTTCTTTAGGGTGATGGTTGCTGGCAGGAATGAATTCCTGTATCTCTCCGTCCTACAGCGAACTTGACGCAGCCTCCCACTGAACACACTCTGTTGATTCTTCACCGTGTTGTGGAGAGGATGGGAAGTGTCCTCCATTATCTTCATCAGCTTGTGAAGCATTCTTTTTTGAACGATCAGCTCCAGCGGCTCCAGAGTTATCCCCAGCACAGAACCAGCTTTCTTGATCAGCTTGTTTAATTTCTTCAAGTCTCTGGTTCTGATGCTGCTGCCCCAGCAGATGGCTGCAAAGCTAATTGCACTTTCAACCACAGACTTATAGAAGATATGCAACATCTTTTTGCAGACATTAAATGATTTTAGCTTCCTTAAGAAGAAGAGTCTGCTCATACCTTTCTTGTAGATGTAGTCACAGTTGCATTTCCAATCAAGTCTGTTGTCCAGCTGAACTCCAAGGTATTTGTAGTTCTCTACCACCTCCACCTCCTCTTCCAGGATGTAGACAGGACTATGCTGCTTATTCTTGCTCCTCCTGAAGTCAACAATCATCTCTTTAGTCTTGCTGGTATTTAAGATGAGCTGATTGTTACTGCACCATTTCACAAACTGATTGACAAGTTCCCTGTATTCGGCTTCTTGTCCATCACTAATACACCCCACAACAGCAGAGTCATCAGAATATTTCTGCAGATGACAGGACTCAGAGTTGTACTGGAAGTCTGAGGTGTACAGTGTAAAGAGGAATGGTGAGAGTACAGTCCCTTGTGGTGCTCCAGTGCTGCTGACCACCATCTCAGACACACAACCTTTCAGTCTCACAAACTGTGGTCTGTTTGTGAGGTAGTCGTAAATCCAGGTGGTTGTGGAGGGATCCACCTGGAAGTTATGGAGCTTCTCACATAGCAAAGCAGGCTGAATAGTATTAAATGCACTTGAAAAATCAAAGAACATGACCCTCAAAGTGCTGCCTGACTGGTCCAGATGAGAGTGGGCTCTCTGAAGCAAGAAGATGATGGCGTCTTCAACCCCAAGCCCATTACGATATGCGAACTGTAATGGGTCCTGAAAGGTGTTCACTTGCTTGTTGAGGTGAGCCAGTAAGAGTCTCTCCAGGACTTTCATGATGTGAGATGTCAGAGCAACTGGTCTGTAGTCATTTGGTTCAGCTGGTTGTGGTTTTTTAGGGACTGGAACAAGACAGGATGTTTTCCACAGCACAGGAACTCTGTTCTGTCTCAGGCTGGTGTTAAAAAGGTGCTGGAGAACCGGACATAGTTGTTCTGAGCAGGTCTTGAGAACTCTGGGACTGACACCATCTGGACCTGCAGCCTTGTTCCGGTTCAGTTTTTCTAGTTGTTTCTTGACCTGGTCACAGGAGACAGTCAGGCTGGAGGTGGAGGCAAAAGAGGTCTCAGGTTGTCCTGATGTGGAGGGAGATGAGGCTGTGTTCAGGTCCATGACTGAGGTGCAGGGTGACAGAGTGGAGGTGGGACAGGAAAGCTGTGAGCTCATGGAGGGTGTGTGGAATGTTGGGTTGTCGGGCAGGGGGAACTGAACCTATTGAAGAACATGTTCAGTTCGTTAGCTCTGTCCAGACCTCCGTCAGTCTGGTCCCCCTTTAGCTTGAAGCCAGTGATTTTCTTCATTCCCGACCATACATCCCTCACATTGTTCTGCTGGAGCTGGCTCTCCAACTTCTTCCTGTAGTCCTCCTTGCACTTCTTAGTCTGTGTTTTCAGTTGTTTTTGTGTGGTCTTCAGTAACTCCCTGTCTCCATCCCTGAAAGCTTTCTTTTTGATGTTCAGCAGCTTTTTCAGGTCACTGGTGATCCAGGGTTTGTTATTGGGGAAGCACCTCACTGTTCTTGTTGGAACGATGCTGTCCACACAGAAGTTTATGTAATCTGTCACACACTCAGTCATGGTGTTGATGTCATCTCCATGAGGTTCACAGAGGACATTCCAGTCTGTGGCCTCAAAGCACCTCTCAGAGCATCTTCAGCCTCAGTAGACCAGGTTTTAATCGTCCTCCTAATGACTGGTTGCTGCTGAACGATGGGCTTGTAGGTGGAGGTGAGAAGAACCAGATTATGATCAGATCTTCCTAGAGGAGGCAGGGCAGAGGAGCTGTATGCATTCTTTGTATTTGCATAAAATAAGTCCAACATCTTATTTTCTCTGGTGGAGCAGCTGACAAACTGCTGGAAAGTTGGCAACGTAGCAGAGAGGGAGACGTTGTTGAAGTCTCCAGAGATCGCTATGAATGAGTTTGGATGCTGTGTTTGTAGTTTAGCCACGACGGAGCTGATGACATCACAGGCTGTCTCTGGTGCGGTACCTGGTATTATATAAACCGCTACCAGAATAACACAGGCAAACTCTCTGGGTAAATAATATGGACGGAAACTCACAGCTAACAGTTCAATGTCTCTTGTGCAGATCTTCTCCTTGACAGTGACGTGTCCTGGATGACACCAGCGCTGACTGACCAGCACTGCAATTCCGCCTCCCTTCCGCTTCCCGCTGAGCTGTATATTTCGGTCCGCACGGACCGTCTTGAAGCCGTGTACAGACGCATTACAGTCCGGGATGTGTTCATGCAGCCAAGTCTCGGTGAAACACATGATACTGCATTCTCTGTACTCTTTCTGAGACCTTGTTAGCACTTCGAGCCTCGTCCATCTTGTTAGCTAGCGATCTCACGTTACCCATCACAACAGTTGGAAGAAACGGTTTAAATCTCCACCGTTTTTCTCTCTGCCTTACCCCTGCCCTGCATCCTCTTGTCTTTCTCCTTAACTCCACTGGGATTTGACGTGTTATTTCGCTGAAAATCTTGATTTGGGAGAGTTTTAACAGTTGATCACGGTGGTAAACAATTTTTCCGTTGCTATGGATACACATCATAACAAGCAGTGAAAAAAGCCAATATACGAGGAAAAATCTCCCGAATTGCACACCGTTGAAACCAGCATAAAAAATCCTCCAAGAAAAACCTAATCTGACGAATAATGTCGATAAAAAAAGACAACTATATTAGAAAAAAACACAAAAGTTAAGGGAGAGCTTTCACAAATTGCAGCTACCTAGCAGCGCATTCCAGAATTTTTTCAGAACAATGGTTCTAGAGGCAGGATTAAGAAATGAAACTCATGAGTGACGCGACTGGCCACCAGCCAGACTGTCACGGGAGCGCACACAAACGGAAGTAATAACGTTGTTTACTACACTGATAAAGTCTTTTTCTTCGTAGTTCCACTTTTTAGTGTCTTTCAGTTGATCTGGGTCGTTTGCTGACGGCAGAAGAATCCATAACTATCCCTTGCAATGTTTGAATCCATCGCGACCGTCTCCTTCCTGTATCAAACCTGTCAGGGACGCGGATGCACCGTAAATTGGCGTCACATCTGCAGGACTACGCAAGAAATTCGGCCACTGTATTGCAGCGCATTATGCAGCTAACAGCCTGTTCAAGGCAACGGAGAGAGACATGGGTGGAAACGTTTTCTTTTTTGTTTTTAAGGTTTTTAACGCTTCATTACCCATTAGTATTAAAAAACTGTACATGCTTGTTCATTCTTTCACAATTCCTGCCTCTAGTCCCTTTAATGTCAGCTTTAGTTCTCATTATACAGTACAGTGGCTGCAAACGGTATGTTTGGTTTGTCCAGAATATTTCACGTTTGCGTTAAATGTGATTTTTATTGAATTCAACAATGGCAACTAAATACATTGTCCTCATTGCTCATGAAAAATGATTTTGAATCAGATTTGTGAGTGCCCATGATTGTCCCTCTCAGAGCTGAAACCTTTTGTGCGCAACGCTGCAAGTTTGTATCTGCTTTTCAGATGTACTAAAAATACACGCAAAAAACCAGCAAGACAATCTGTTTCATGGTTTAAATCGCTTTGCAAGTGCTAAATCAATATGTCTGCATTTTCTCCTCCCAACACACAAGCAAAATTGCGTTTAAGTACTGAATGGATAAGAGGCGCTATTTAACACCTTTAAAAGATGTGACCCTGTTTAGTTAGTACATCAGTTTTTTTTGCATGTGCAATGAGAGCGCTTATGTTTTTATACTTGCAAACCTTTGATAGATTCAGCCCTAAGACAATTTAATTTATGATTTATGCGGCTAGAAAGAAGAAAAGAGCAGTTTGTTAGTAATTGCTCAACATTTTCACCATCTTGGATACTTTGATTTGGTTTTATTTTCTCTTTTTTCATCGTAGTATTGTAAAAGTTTATCAAAAATCATCATGGATTTATAATTCGTCATTTTTTTACAGCAAGTAAGTGAAAGAAACTAAGTAACTTGTACCCAAAATAAATTTTAGATCAAGTACTTTCTTACTTTTACTCAGGTACATTTTCAGATGGGTACTTTTACTTGAGTAGAATTTAAACAAAATAAAGATAATTTTACCTAATTACAATTTTTCAGTACTTTTTCCACCTCTGAGCGGCTGCTAAAAAATTAAAATCCTTAACCAGAGGAGAAAATGACTCAAAGTCCAGCAAATGGACGTTTATCTGATTCCCAAAAGGGAACAAGTTAAAAAGACATATTATAGTATAGACGAAATTGCTTCCCTTATTTCAGTTTTTCAGTGTTTCAGATTAAAACTGGATCTCAAAATAAATAAATAAGTAGAGCCATCCTTCATGGCCTGTAGTAACCCCCCTTCAGCTAGCATCACAGCTTTTTGTTAACAGTCTTTCAGTTGTCATTTATGGACTTTTCAATCATTCTTGCAAACAAAGAGAATCTCGTTCTGTGACATTCTTGTGCTGTCTTGCTGCATTTTTTGACATTCAACCACAGATTTTACAAGACATTTTCAGCTAGTGAGATGTGCTGTGGAAGCCATGAGAAAACCATCTCTAAAGTCGTCTGTTGTGGATTTTAAGGTGAGTTTCCTGTTGTATAAACCATCCCCCCTTTCATCTATTCTTTTTTTTCTAACATTCATTAATTTTCAAGCAGATGGTGTTGTGTTTGCTTCCAGGGTTTGTTGGTATTTAATTGACAACTGTTTCACAGTCCCTCTGGCTGCAAAATAAACCAAGAGCATGATCAATCCCTACCTAATTTTGACAAGGGGAGAGCTGTTCTTTTCATAAAAATTATTTGAAAAGAATCTCTTAATATTTTCCCAAAAGCATCCTTGGTTTAATTTCTTAATCCTCTGATGTTGAATTTAGCGATGAAGAAATAGGAAAGGTTTGCTAGGTGTGAGTGGACTATAGAACGATGCATCAACCACTCAAGTTTCTGCCAGCACTTACTGAAATTTTTATGTAAATCTGGGATTCTGATTTGCATATCTAGCGTCCAACAAGCAGCTTTCCAGAAAGATTTCTTCTACTTGACTTCCACCAGCTAAGTCAACCTCTGGAGAAAAAAACTACCTGTAAAACTGATCATTTAAGATAAAAAGTACAATAAAAATGTTAAAAATGGGATTTTTATTTTGTTATTTAACATACAAGTGTATTTAATATCCAGTGCCATCTTGACCAGCTTCACCGTCTTCAGAAAAACTTTGAGAATAAATGAACATGCAGATGAATTTAAAGTTATGATTAAGGGAACATGTTAACATTTAAAAACTGAATAATTACTTTCTTAAGTCATTAGTATATTGCCAAAAGTATTCGCTCACCTGCCTTGACTCACATATGAGTGAGTCAAGTAACATCCCATTCTAACCCACAGGGTTCAGTTTGATGTTGGTCCGCCTTTGCAGCTAGAACAGCTTCAATTCTTCTGGGAAGGCTGTCCACAAGGATCAGGAGTGTGTTTATGGGAATTTCTGACCATTCTTCCAGAAGCACATTTGTGAGGTCACACTGATGTTGGATGAGAAGGTCTGGCTCTCAGTCTCCGCTCTAATTCATCCCAAAGGTTTTCTAATGGGTTGAGGTCAGGACTCTGTGCAGGCCAGTCCAGTTCCTCCACACCAGACTCTGCATCCAGGTCTTTATGGACCTGCTTTGTCCACTGGTGCACAGTCATGTTGGAAGAGGAAGGGACCAGCTCCAAACTGTTCCTACAAAGTTGGGAGGGATTTTCCAAAATGTCTTGGTATGCTGAAACATTCAGAGTTCCTTTCACTGGATCTAGGGGGCCAAGCCCAGCTCCTGAAAAACAACCCCACACCATAATCCCCCCTCCACCAAACTTTACACTTGGCATAATGCAGTCAGACAAGTACCGTCGTCCTGGCAACTGCCAAACCCAGACTCCTCCATCAGATTGCCAGATGGAGAACTGTGATTTGTCACTCCACAGGACGCCTCCACTGCTCTAGAGTCCAGCAGCAGCTGCTTTACACCACTGCATCCATGCTTTGCTTTGCATTTGGTGATGTATGGATGGAATCAGCTAATCACCATAGAAACCCATTCCATGAAGCTCTCTGTCACTGTTCTTGAGCTGATCTGAAGGCCACATGAAGTTTGGAGGTCTGCAGTGATTGACTGCAGAAAGTTGGCGACCTCTTTGCACTTCAACATCTGCTGACCTGCTCCATCAGTTTACGTGGCCGACCACGTCATTGCTGAGTTGCTGTTGTATCCAAACACTTCCATTTTCTTATATTACAGCTGACAGTTGACTGTGGAATATTTAGGAGCGAGGAAATTTCATGACTAGATTAGTTGCACAGGTGGCATCCTATCACAGTTCCATACTGAAATTCACTGAGCTCCTGAGAGCGACACATTCTTTCACAAATGTTTGTAAAAACAGTCTGCATGCCTAGCTGCTTCATTTTGTACACCTGTGGCCATGGAAGTGATTGGAACACCAGATTCCCATCATTCGGATGGGTGAGCAAATACTTTTGGCAACATAGTGTATTTCTGTAATGCTGTAACTCTGTTGCTAACCCAGTTTCTAAATTAAAATTAGCTTCTTTTTTAAACTAAACATGCTGAACACTGCATGTCTGTTGCTTTCTGATTCTCAGTTCAGCCGCAACACAGACTATGGATTAGGAACTGTTAAAGCAGGGGTATCAAAGTGATTCCAGAAAAGGCCGTGTGGCTGCTGGTTTTCTTTCCAACCAAGCAGTGGCAGACCAGACTCTACTCATCTCATCAAGTGAATCCAGTCTTAACTTGAAGACTTGATGAGATGAGTAGAGTCTGGTCTGCTACTGCGTGGTTGGAAAGAAAACCAGCAGCCACACGGCCTTTCTGGAATCACTTTAACATCCCTGTGTTAAAGGAACAAATTTATTGAACTGAAGAGAGAATGGTAGTAGGCAGAGGACTTGGGGTGACAGCCCAGAGTCCTCTGCCTTAAGAGGATGTGAAACTGGAAGATACTCCACAGTTCAGGCTCCATTCCAAAATCCAGAAGCAAGGTCAATAAAACAGGCAATGGTCAGACACAGGGAGACAGATGTCAAGGTACTTAGTAAGGGGTTAGGCGAGAATCGGTGGTCAAGAGACAGAGTGCGGGTTGGTGTCCAGTTATTCAGAAAGGCAGAAGAGGTCCGTCCTGGCCTACGCAAGGAGAGAGTAATCCAAGGACGTGTATTTGTTTGGCAACTTGGAACAAACAACATGGAAAGAATGCTGGATTTCCACTGACACAGGGCTGTGTATAATCTGTCAAAGACTGGAGAGAACTTAAGCAGTGCTGCGCAAAACTGAGACAGGGACACAGTTGAGAAAGGCCCAGATGGGCTGAATGAGGCTGACAAGCACATTAAACATAGACATGAATGTGAACCATGACCGCTCTATAGATAAAGAGAGAGAGATCTGGACTGTAACCATACCAATCAAACACATTTTTTTCGTGTACGATGCTACAAAATTGGAAGTCTGCAGAATAATGATAATAATAATAAAAATACTTTATTAATCCCAGTTAGAGAGCCAATTAGGAAAATCATTCTCTGCATTTTAACCTGAACCTAGAGCAGTGGGCTGCAAATTAAAGCACCCGGGAAGCAGTTGTTGGAGGTAAAGGACCTTGTTCAGGGGTCCACAGTGGTTCACCTAAGTGCCATGTCAGGAACTTGAACCCGGGTCTGCCGCGCCAAGGCCCGTGACATTACCACTAGGCTATCCACTTTTGCCCACGTCCGTATGTTCTGTACTGCTGCCCCTTTAAGAGAAGAGGCCGTGGAACTTTCGCACAGGACTTTTTTGCTCTTTCAGACCTGCCGTAGTTTCTTGCAGCCACACTCCTGCACTGCAGCTGACTGTTCTTTTTAATCTTTTGTTTGTTTTCTGTACATAACATATGTTTATAAGTGATCAGTGAAGCTTATTTGATGTCAGTGTAAAGTGTTAAACTTTTGAAGGAATGTTGTTTGTGTTAAACGTTTTGAAAACGGTAGCGATGCTCATTGTGTTAGCCTGTCTATGGGTTTTTCAGAGTTAAGTTAGCATTCATGCTAATCAATAGTCGTGTGTGCAATTAATGGAGAAACTCATCATGGACACTAAGTAATATTTGCTAATAATCTAATTTAAGTTTATTCATTTACATACATATTTATTAATATTTATTGATATGTACATTTGTATGTTTGCATTTCAGTTTCACAGTACTTCTCATAAAT
The DNA here is from genome assembly GCA_023101725.1 of Atherinomorus stipes. NCBI lineage: Eukaryota > Metazoa > Chordata > Actinopteri > Atheriniformes > Atherinidae > Atherinomorus > Atherinomorus stipes. Next base: position 529,746 of record JALJCO010005009.1, read on the forward strand.
GTTCAAAATATCTACTCCCTCCTGGTGAAACCCATTTTTGCTCAGAAAATTTAGGCTTTTAGTGGATGCTTTTTTTTTTATACCCAATCGTGGCACCCTCTACAGTCAAAGTCAATCCTCCAGAGAGCTGTTGTTTACATTATAAACTTTTTTCCATCTTTGGCAAGGTATGCAACGAAGACCCAGGCGGGATTTGATCCCCAGACTCCCAGGTGAGAGGCATGCACGCTTACCAGTCCTTGTGGTCAAGTAGACAGGGTGCAGGGTCAATTGGAGGCATAGTGACAGGACCCCACACTGTCACAAGTCTTTCTGGCTTCTGCCCATATTTTATAAGCATGTTGTCACTAAATTGCAAATTTGTTCATATTCTATAATACAATAGAGTTGAAAAGTAAAATCCCTGAAAATAGTCTGCAAATAGTCTGAAATTTTGTTGCGCCTCAGAGAGAAAATCTGGCAAAGTTCAGTGGTGGGATTTTAAACTTCCCAACTTTTCTTTTATGTTTTAAAGCATTTTACTAATGTTAAGGATATAAATTGCTTAAAAGTTCAAAGGGACAGTAATAATACTGGCTCCGTACGGCATCGAAGGTTCAGGAAAACAAATGAAAAATAGTAAATCTCATGTTGTTTCTATCATACATACCTGTAAATGTTAAGCAACTGTTTTGTCATTAGGGCTTTAATAATATCCTAGTTTCTCTTCAGAGTCTTGCAACCAACAATTAAAAATATTAACCACACAATATATGACAGCTAAAGTCTACATTCCTCTTGCCCTACAGAGCAAAGAGGGCTTAATCTAAAAAGGCAGTCATATGGTTGTAGTTACCTTATTTCAGCTGTTCTGTGTTAAGCATAATAATAGCCATCAAACATCAGCAAATGAGAGATGCCGCCTGTGGACCCTCCGCTGAGGACCGTTCAGGTTTGATGCAGTGATGACACATAAATCAGACTGATATAGGGAAGTATTAAGTTAAAAAAAAAAACTAAATGAAATCAGGTAAATTTTGACTCGCCTCTGTTTGGATCTAAATCTTAAAAATAAAATACATTTGGCCAAACCTTTTGTGTCACCTTTATAGAAAACTTTGCTTTCATCAACTGGGTGTGCACATGTCTGAATGTGCATGTTAAAAGGTTGAATAATCCTTTAAAGGGGTAGTTCAGGATTTTTGGCATAAGGCCTCATTTTGGAGTGAGCCAGGGTCCTACTTATCACTGGAGACAGTTTCATCTTATCTCATCTCATATTCTTGTTACCGGTGGTCCCTGATGCTAATGCTAGCATAAGTCAATAGGAATCTGCTCGCCTGTCATTAATAACAATCGTATCCACTCCACAGAACACCCGAGGCAAATCAGTTGTAACCATAGACCGTTAGAGATGGACGTGGCATCCGTTCCCGTGTGTCTTCACTCCTGGAAAATACTAAAATGGGCACAGCGCAGCCACGAGGCATATGATTGACAGCCAACATACTCGAGGCTAAACGCTAACCAAGCTAACTCGAAGCTAACAGGAGCTAACAAAGATTAGCCCCCTAAATGTCGGGGTAAAGGTAAGACACACTTGCTATTGCTATTATCTGACTCAAAACCGCCGTTGTGCTACTCTGCTACAAACTGAGACCTTATCGAGAGCAAACAAAGAGCTAGCTGGGAACCACCAGTCGGCAGGCTGGCTTCCGGTCTGCCGCATGTCAATCAAAAGGACACGCTTCTTATTATGTGTAATTTCAAGATTAAATAACATCTAAACGGATGAGTTATAAAAAAAATTCACCCCTTCACAGTTGGCATGAAGGTAAACTTGACCTATTAAACCTGGAATGATTTTTTCAACCAGGCTGTAAACATGTTTATTTCTGCTGTAAAGTTGGTCTTTTTAACATGGGAGTCTACGGGGATTTACGCTGTTATGGAGCCAGCCCCTAGTGGATGAAGAAAGAATTACAATTAAAAACTTCACTTCCTGATTTCACACTTTTCCACCTGAGTTTGCCTCTTGGTTGTACCACAGGACTATGTGTAAATGCCGTGTTAACAAAATGTACAATAAAACTTACCTTGTTTTGCGTTACATTTTGATTGGTAAGTGTCTCATTTGTAACACATTTTTACTTTCTGTATTTGGCAGCGGAGTGATATCATCTGCCATTAAGTGTACAAAAGACTTTGATTAAAGCAGCGGCTACTGTGAAAATGAACATTATAAAACTTGTTGCCTATTACTGCTCTTAATTCTATAAACTAACAAGCTATTGAAAATGTGTGAAGACTGTGGCGCACTTCTGTTTGTGTTGAACTGCATCACTCTACCGTCTTACAACCCAGAAGCAATGTATCATGCTGGTGGGAAACTAGTTCCTCAAAATGTAATGTGTAATTTGTGATGCAAAGTAAGTTTTATTTGTAACATTATTTTGTTAACGCTGCATTTACACAGATAGTCTTGTGTTATAACTGATCTGCCTCGGGTTTTCTGTGGAGTGGATACGATCGTTATTAATGACAGGCTCGCAGATTCCTATTGACTTATGCTAGCATTAGCATCGAGGACCACCGGTAACAAGAATATGAGATGAAATAAGATGAAACTGTTTCCAGTGATACTTAGGACCCTGGCTCACTCTAAAATGTTAAAAATTCTGAACTTTCCCTCTAAAAGGACATAACACCCACAGAATGATGTGGCTTCATTTTCTACTCACCCTCATGCTGAGCAAGACTCTGAAGCACTTTTTTAATATCTCAAATGCTGCTGGAGATCCGGGTTTGTTTTCTTTATCTGAAAGCCCACAAAAACTTGGCAATATTCCTTCATACTGCTCGTCCAATGTAATCCAAATGTCCTGAGTGGGTAGCGTCCATAATTTACTTGAAACGACATCATTTAGTAAATTTTTATAGCCTAAAAAGTACAACATCATTCTTCCCCGATGCGAGTTCACGAAGCCGCGGCAGACCAAACTAGACAAGATTGTTCATTCTTTCTTTCTTTGTTTTAAATCAATAGCCAACCTCTCTTGTGTTGGTCCACAGCTCGGTCACTGCAGCACAATGTAAACAGCAAATTTCTTCTTCTGTGCTTGCATTATCAGCAGAGTACTGTAGATCCTGAACGCCCCGGCTTCCGTAGTGTCGTAAACTCGCATGAAGGCGCATCGTACTACTGTTTAGGCTATGAAAATATACTAAATCTAAGTCATTTCAAGTAAATTATGGAAGCTACCCACTCAGGACACTTGGATTACATTGGACGAGCAGTATGGAGGAATATTGCCAAGTTTTTGTGGACTTTTAAGGACCTTTTTGCATTTAGCGCCAGTCACCTCCATTACATGAAAGTTGGTGGATAACGGGAAAAAAGACGGATCTCCGGCTGCATTTGAGATATTAAAAAAAAAAAGTGCTCCAGAGTTTTGCTCAGCACGAGGGTGAGTAGAAAATGAAGGCGCATCATTCTGTGGGTGTTGTATCCCTTTAAGGTAATGGTTTTGACCCAGTGTAGTTACACAGGTCCGTTGTGTTGCTCTAGCAGCCAGTTAACATGATGAAGCACCTCAAAGTTGGGATTTTTTGCACAGTAATGGTGTAAATAAGCAGTAAATTAATGTTTGAAAAGAATCTAATTAAGCCTAAAGAAAAGGGTTTTCTGAATTGTGGTAAATATACACAGTTGTCAGCAAATGCTGGAAACTGGATCCATTCCCAGTCCCTCCTTTTAAACATGATAATTTAGCAGATGTTTGACCTGAAGCAAAGAGCTGCTGTTTCAGATATAATAAGTGTTTTAGTGCTTCGTGGGCTGAGTGGAAGGCAGAGTTTGAGCAGAGTGAGAATACATTTGCTTTAAATATTTCACAAAAAGTGCTGCAGCAGCAGAGTTGTTTGAACTTAGAAAATTACTGAACAAAGTATTTAATTCATGCATTGACTTTTCCATCCCAGTTAAAGCATCCTGCTGCTTCTCAAATTGCAGATGCTCTGCTCAGCAGCCTGGTTTTACTCTGCAATACTTCACTTCCTGCTGTAGGCGTTCAGGTCCTCTTTGTTCATGTTTCAACAAAACAAGAATATTGTGTTTTTGTTGGAGGGATTGATAGCATGGATTAGTGGAGGGCAGAGAAAAATACAACAGGAAAAATAAAGCAACAACAAAACGCAAGTAAAAAATATCCACTGCCAGACTTTAAATTAGCATGTCTTTGAAATTTGGGCTGGTGAGAGCATCATGTGAACGATGCCCTGCGGCTGTTTCATGCTTCACTACTTATTGCTGCCTATTTCTTGGTTAATTTCAGGCTTCTTGTAATGGCTACGGGAGGCTCTGTGAGAAAATTCAGTTCTCTTCAGCTCTTAAAAATCCCCTCAGTGTGGATTGGCTGATGTGTCAGTGCTAAATTTCAAAGTTAAACTTTGTGCGTCTAATGAGCGCAGCTGAACCCGCTGCACATCTTCATTTTCTCAGATTAATTTGACAGCTGGAGTTTACATTTTTATGTTCTCCAGCCACACCACTGATATGATGTGTGCTGCAGGCTACTATTGACTTCTAAAATGTCTGCACGAGTGATCATTCTTGCTTTTTGGAACAAGTGTGTGATAAGCTGAAATATCCACTTAATAGCTTCCCAGCTCTTTTGTGTCACAGTCATCCTCGCTAAATCATGTGGTTGAGAGCACCACAGGAAAACCACTGAGTGGATCTATGAGCTTAGATTATTTTGTTTGACTTCAATTCTGGTTGTTTTCCGCTTGACTTTGCTTTGCTTTAGCTCGTGATGCTTATTCAAATAATGATTTTCACCTGAACTGGCTCAGTGCAGGGCTGAGCTGCTCTTGTCTGTGTGTGCTTTTTCAGGGATGCAAATTTTCACATCTAGTTCAGCGTGAAATCACATGTTTGGTGTGATGTTGTAGTCCCTGCGCTGCATTCAATGACATCACACCAAACCTTAAATGGCATGTGTTTAAAGGTAGACTCTGAAGTCCCCCTACCGTTTCTGTTTGCAAATAACAGTATTCAAATTGAGTGCCCCTCCCTCTCAGCCTAATGGCCGCCTTGTTCATCAGCCCATACAGCTTCAAGCCTTCAGAGCTCAGAAGCGGGTAAAAGCCAAACCAATATTAACCCTGGTTTTCCAACGTGCACTATCTAAAGCTCTTACCTTTTCTTCAGTGCATCTCCCGTTTTTCTTTCTTTCTTTCTTTCTTTCTTTCTTTTTTCTTTCTTTCTTTCTTTCTTTCTTTCTTTCTTTCTTTCTTTCTTTCTTTCTTTCTTTCTTTTTCCTTCAAAAATTCGAGTGACTGGTGTCTGCTCCAATCATGAGCTCATTCCCACACAGCGTCATGCTCTTTGCTCTGTCATTGGCTGGCGATATAAAAAAATCTGCCAGTAAAGGCTCAAACAGCAGAGCGGTTTGAGACAGATTTCACTTGCACAAGTCTAACATTTATTTTCAGGGCGGAAACTTAGGACTCTACCTTTAAATAAAACAGGATGAGAGGTGCACAGAATGCTAGATTACATTTAAACTGGGCATCTTTAACTTATAACCTAATAACACGTTGGCATATTAGAAACTGAAATCCAAATCAATATCTGCTTAGTTTCCCAATTAACTTTCAGGTTTTAAGATAACATCTTTAAAGGCATATGCCACTTCTGTGTGAAATTGAGCCTCCCCCACAGTCCCCTGAGTTGGACAAGTGGGCAGAAGCGTTTTCTAACCTGACCCAGTCATTCTGTGAATCTGGCAGCACTGACTTTAGCTTAGCTTAGCGTAGCTGCTGTAATCTGGTGGTTCCACTAGCACCACTTGGCGAAAGTGAACTAATTACCTCGAGATTCTTTCCAATTATGTTTTGTGACCCGCACATTCTGATCGAGTACAAACGAGAAGCTAATTTAACATCAAAGGACTGACTAGGTGGCATTCAATAAGGGAATTATGTGCCGCGGAAGTACAGGCCAATCACAGGTGAATCACCACAGATAGTAGCAAAGGCAGCACGCATGCACAGCATCCCCAACTTCCGTAAACAGGGTTGCCACCGGATGCTGCGCATGCGTGCTACCTTTGGTGCTTCCCTGTGATTGGCCTGTACTTCCGCAGCTTATAGTTCCCCTACAGAATGCCACCTAGTCAGTCCTTTGATGTGAGACGGGCTTCTCGTTTGTACTGGATCAGAATGTGTCGGTCACGAGGGAATTAATTCACTTTCGCCAAGTGGTGCGAGTTGGATCCAGCAGATTACAGCAACTATGCTAAGCTAAGCTAAAGTCAGTGCTTCCAGATTCAAAGAATGACTGGGTCAGCTAGAAATGCTTCTGACCACTTGTCCAACTCAGGGGACTGCCTTTAAAGATACTTAAAAAGCTTTGATAGTGTCAGAATCAATATGCAGAACAGTAATTCAAATAAAGTGGGGAAATATTTAGGAAACACAAAGTTATAAAAGGAAGAACAAGCTGTAAAAATCTATTTTCATTGTCTGTTTTTTTCTTTTATTATGGGTGAGTTCTCAGTTTTTTAATGCCTGTTATGATTGTTGATACAGTTCTGCAGAGCTAAATGTTATGCAAGCAGACAATGAAGTATAATCATATCTTCTCTTATCTTTTGATAGGGGTCACTGCCATCTTTGGATTTAAAGCAGTGTTAGATGTGCAGCATCATCTTAATCTTACCAATTTCAAAATGGAACACCATCATCTCATAGATGGATGTATATGTAGTCTATTCAAATTTTATGAGAGGGTGCTACTATCCTGTGCTCTGTCCTCAATTCTACACTGTCAGCAAATGTATCCTTGCCATATACTATAAGCACGTGTATAAATGATGCTCTGCAGAGGAATATAGGTTGTATGCATTCCTGTGTATGACTCTATGCAGAGTAACTGACTTTTAATTGTGCGTATTTGTGCATGTGATAGCAACCTTGCATGTGCTGCACCTGTTTGGACCATTGATTGTGCATATTCTATAGTATTAAAAATCTGTGTTTGCATAATATAATATGTATGACAGGTGGGAGCAGATACGGCCCAAGTGGCAACTTCCGACAAGAAAATGGAAGCCGACCCTGAAGTCTGAAAAATTGCAGTTCACCCCTCACCCGCTAGGGGCTGGCTCCAAAAGGGAGTCAATCCCCATAGACTCTCATGTTAAAAAGGCCATGTTCACAGCAGAAATAAACATGTTTACAGCCTGGATCAACAAAAACATTTTAGGTTTAACTGCAACCAAGGAAGGTTCGTCCAGTATATACAGTCCATGATATGGTTTTAATTTTGGAGATTTCAGAGCCTTACAAATCAAGAGCTCTGGGAGTTTCTATGCATGTCATCTACAATGCCACTGCTTCCACATTTCTACCATGATGTGCCACATAAACCTTTTTTTTTTCTCTCTTTTTTAACCAGTAATGTTTTAAAGGTAGGGTGGATGTTTTTCAGGAGCATTTTTTTACTATATTGCTTAAAATCTTGTGCACACCCAGATTGCAGCCAATTAATTAAATGTTCTGACACAAAAATGCAGTCACCTGTGGAACAGACAGGACTGAAAAAACTGTCCAATCATTTTGGAACGGCCCGTTGTTATTGATTGATTGATGATATGTCCATCAAACTCAACTGGCATTTGTCCCCCACCACCCCCACCTCCAGCGCGTGCGCTCACTATGCGCCTTGAACGTCTCACAGTGTTCATGAACATGGCTGCTCGCTGCTGTTATCTGTGTAGCTGTTTGCTCTTGAAATCCACAGGAAAAAAAATGGATTTGGATTAAGTCATGGAGGGGTTGACGTTTGCAGTGTGGATGTTTTACACCACAGAAAGAGTTGGAGGTGAGCCAGTTATCACGAAACGTGGTTCCACAGCTGTTTACTAGCAAGCTAACAAGCTAGCCACTTGTCTGTTATCGGTTATGTTTGCTGCCAACCATCGGGGCACACGTTCCTGTGCTCTGGAGGCGTGGTTTCGGGCAGGCCTCTTTTTTAAAATCTAGTTTGCTCGTTTTTTCCAGGATCCCCTACCCCGCCTTTAAAGGTACAGTGTGTAAGAATTACTGACATCTAGTGGTAAAGATGGGTATAGCAAAGACTTCATGCTCTAAGCACTGTTGTGAATATATGGTGGCTGTCTGAGGCCAAACTTCTCCCAGACTTAAAGATGTTTTCATCTGAGTGGATCCAGTGGTCTCAGGTGGTGTAGCTCTGACTGTACTACAGGTACGTTTAATGTCTTTTTAGACATTACATATCCCAAACAGTGTTCTAACTCCCTTTAAACAAAGCTGGTACAGCAGTTTTAAAGTTCAGAGGGTTCTCACTTCGCTCACATTGTTTTGTCCATTTAGAGACATCGTAGTAAAAATGGTGGCACAAATATGGCAGCCTCCATGTATATGGACCCCCAGCAAATACATATAAATGACTCATTCTGAGTAAATAAACATTTAACAGTGATTCTAGTGAAGCGATTACACATCAGTAGAAACACAGTTTTGAATTATATGTTACATTTTTTGCCCATTGGCCTTTGGTTTTATGACACACTGCACCTTTAAGCAGACTGTGAAACACAAAAATTCTTAAAATTTGTGTATTTAAAAATTGCATTCGTCTCATGTGTAGAAACTCTCCATGTATTTTTGCGGTGTCGAATTACACTGTCATCACTGTTACAACATCACAGCGCTGTTGTTGGTTTACCCCTGAGGAAAGTCTGCAGACTTGTGTATTTAATGGAAATTGCGCTTAAAAGGGATCAAAAATTCAAACACAGCCCTCCAGCAGCTTGTGGTTTCACAGATGTGTTTTTGTCAGACTGTGAGTACACAAAGGAGGACACAGGAACAGGGCTGAGAACTGGGTGCAACCTCCAGCCACCCACCAAGAATGAGGAAATGCTTCATTCTGCAAGAACATTTTGAATCAATATGTACATTTTTTTAGCGTAATGGGGATTTTCTCAAACACAACATCTCACTGGGAGAGCAGTGTAAACTGGAGGCCTTTTCCCCTCACTGTATTGGGACAGAGATGAGACACGAGGTGTTACCTCTATGGGCAAACAGAGAACACCAGCACCCAATCAGACCAAGTTTCAAACACCAATATGGGGACAGTGTACATGGCAGGATAATAAGGTGATCTAAACTATTTCTGAAACACTGTCAAGAGAATTAAGAAGGGGCCACACAGTACAGACTTTACGGCCATAATCTTCTTTAAGGGGGGAAGCAGGGTTCTTAACAAGACAGAAGGCCAACCTGCTGTGCAACGCCAGATCCTCAAAGATGTAAGAAGAAGGCTGCAGTTCCTGGAGATGGCGCACACAACCCCACTCCCAGACGTTGCACTTTGGCCAGCTGAGAGCTGGAAAGTATTTCCGGTTAAGCTGATGTTGTCTTGGGAGGAGACTTTCAAAGAAACTCATGACAGAAAGGCCATTTAGTACCAACCCTTTGTCCAGGAGGGCAGGGATGAAGGATGGCAGGCGTAGTTGCTCCCCGTGGAGATCGGCCGCAGAGGTTTTTCCAGCCAGATCAACGTGGCAGCTGTTATGAGCTCTGGGTCCGGATGAAAGAAGCAAGCAATGAGCAGCTAAGGGGATGGGGGGTGGGCGCTGAATGGGGCTCTCGCTGAATTTGGAGTAAAAGAGAGGAGGAAAGCTGGAATCTGGAAGTCAGGAGCAGATGGGAAGTGATTTGGCCAACAGTGCCAGCCGACCAACTGGAATGGGTTGTGGTTAATAGTGGAAACATTCACTGATGGTTGCGTACCACCTGATGACTTCTTCCATTAGATAACAAGAAGATAAACCCAACAGGTGTATGCCACAAGTTTAGATAAATACAAGCTGAATTTTATCTCCACAGCAAGAAAAATAGGTGATTTCAGTAAAGGTAAGAAAAATATGAAATTCCAATGACTTTCCTTCCAGCCCATTGTGTTGGAAAATGTTACTTGCTCCCAAAGCAACGAGAGACTCTAATCAGTAAACAGCTAGATGGAAAATACACTACAACATTTAGGAGAAAATTAACAAAACTGGTCAGAAATAAATGTAACATTGCAGAAGCAGAGTAAACTAATTACACATTTCTAATCATGTATTCAGGTGTTCCTAACTTTGTTTTGATTTCTAATCTGGGTTGACATTTATAGGACGCAGAGATCCCTCAATATCTCAACAAACATTATGGCCTTATGTCAGCCATTACTGCTTTTTAAAGGCCAAATATACTGTAAATAGAACCAGACTTACAATATGCTGGATTTCAGACATAAACCAGGTGTTTGCACCAAACAAGTTGATATCAAATCAAATCAAACTTTATTTATAAAGCAACTGTCATGTCAGAGCAGTGGAAAGTGCTTTGCATTACAAAAAAACCAATAAAAGTAATATGTGGAAAACATGGATATACATACAATATGCACACATTTTTACCGTAGCATCTTTGATGACGTCACTGTTATGCGCCACAATAGCAAGTAAATGTCTGTAAATAAGGACGGGTCACCACAAATAACCAACTCAAAGCCGCTTCAAGCTCACAGGAGGGTTCAACTAACGTTTCGTAACAAAACATTGGTTGTGGCAGATAATGCCTTATTTAAAGGCTACCCAAGGTTGCCCACATCACTTACATTATATTGAACATATGCTTATCTCGGGTGGATCTAAATATCTCCTGAAGGAATTCAAGTTACACCAAAACTGTCTGGGTGAGGAAATTAACGTATTTCATGCTAGAAAATGGGTCCAGGTTGAAATAAAAAAAAAAGAACTTCCCCTTTAAGACATTTAATAGAGGCTGAGGAGTTGTCGTCACAGCCTGTCGCCCCGCCCCTCCGAACCGGCGTTCCGGCATGTTGTTTGTACGCTTACTGAGAGCTACTTTGGTCGTGACTGGAGATGCTGGGTTATAATGTTGAGTGAAGGACAGTGCCAGCTCTTCGCACAGTCAAGATGATCAAAAAAAAAAAAAAGACAAACAAGGGCGAGTTACGGTTTTTCAAGACCTCCGGTTTGAAAAAAAAAAAGAAAAAAAAATCAGATTGTAAACTGCTGAAGTGACGGGGGGCGCCAAGTGGCTGACAGCTGCAGTCTGAAGCAAAGAGATTAGCAACATGCAGCATGCCGTGTGTTCTCCAGCTAGTGATCCCTTTGTGACTGATAATTGTGGTTTCCTTAAAAACTACTCCGTGATTCTGTCCTTGCAGATAGTTTTAATAATGAGGAATCAATCAGTACGATGTGGCCGCTAGATCCTTCCCTCACACACGGCCGTGCTCAGCTGGGAGCAGTCATGTGGAACATGTCATAGTGTTTGCAGGAACCAGTAAACAATATTCCAGTCATACCAGTGTGCCTGTGAAGATGCTGCTTTGCTGTGAGAATGAACCGGACACTACGACCCTGGATAAGATCGTCCTTGTTTGCTGTGCATTTGCAAATGATATGCTAAATCGTTGTTGTCAAGACTAGCACTCAAGCTAACATGAGTTGATGAAAACTCCGGTTACTTTCTTTTATCTGTCATTTACTCGTGATGTTCGACACCACTGACATCTGTCTGCCTGACAGCTTATTTTGGTCTTTCACAAATCAGACACACACTAATCACTGTTTTCTATTTTATAAATAAATGATTGAAACCACGTTAAATATCGTCCTCCTTACATGTTTACTGACAGCTCACAAATGTTTTCTTAACTAGCAGCATAACAGTTAACCGTGTAAAAGGCAAAATGACACATCTCTAACATTAACAGAGCAAAATTACAAATATTACCACGTTACAAACTGATTGTGAAGACTAAATAATTCACAATGCATCAGCCGCATGTCTCCATGGAGGACGGAGGTAAGCGGTCCAGACCACTGTCCCACTCTGAGCCATTCAGCTCAGATGGGTCCAGTCCAGATATGTCCCCTAGTTTCTCCAAATAACTCTTCTTTGTGCTAGACATTAAATTATTTCTGTACGCCTTTCTCCTTTTCCCTTCAATGTTAAAACTCCCGACAGCTCTCGTTTTGACAGTCAAATCCGTACAAACATCATGGCGGCGCGACTCCGCTTCGCTCAGAATTGTCACGTGACTCCTCAGGCTCTATAAACCAATAAAAGAACCTGAAATCAATCCTGAAACACAGGGAGCCAACGCAGCGATTTTTAATCCGGTGTAATGCGTTTCCGCTCTCTGGTCCTTGTCAGAACTGTGCTATCCAAAAATTACAAAGTAAACGAGTTACTTTTGTGTGCATAAACCGTGCATTTCAAAAAGGTTGTTGGATATGAAGGGGGTTGGGAGGGGGGGGGCACATTTCCTGCACATGGGATGCTAAATTTGTAGCTGTGCTCTTGCATTCATGCCAAAAAAATAAAAAATAAAACAAAGGTACTTGTGAGATTTTAAACATTATTTCAATCGATTCCAAGCTACAGCCTTTTTTCCTTGTTGTTAATCACACTTTACTAATTCTTAAGGCCTTTAATGCCTCGCGCAGGATAGTTCGCTCACCATTGCAGCCCACGCGCGCGAGCAGTGCGCGCAGAGCGGGAGCGCGCGTGGAGGCGGTCCGGGGCTGCCTCAGTTTTCTGTAATCGCTTTTCTGCTGCTGCTACCTCCAGTTAAACAGCAAGGACACGGGAGCGAGCAGACGGCCGTGTGAGGATATACTTTTTTTCGGTACCTTGGGATTACGACGCGGAATTGCAGCATCGACGGCCAGCCGCCAGGTAAAGGTCGACACCCGCGTTTAGCCGCTCCCGCTAGATCCGCGAAAAGTAAGTAAAATGTCCCGTGAAAAGTGTCGTTTTCCAGGGAAGAAGCAGAAGAAGAAGAGGGAGGAGGAGGAGGAAAAGAGGGGGGGAGGAGGTATGGAGGGGGGAGAGGTGGATGTGTGGGACGAGCCTCCCTTTGTGCCGAGGCAGGGTCACTGCTTTCCAACGCTCAATGTGGGCACTCCAGAAACGGCGAGGATCTGCACGTTCACCTCCCCCCCCCTAACCTCCGCCGCCTCCTCCCCCGCGACGCTCCGCTGGCCCTGCCGTTGACCGTCCTCCATCAACCCCACCGACGGCCGTTTCGGACCACTCCGACAGAAACGCCTTCTCCTCTGCGTATTTCCAATGAGTTAAAGACAGAAAAAAAAGAGGGAAGAAAACGAGGCCTGTTCGGCTCCGCTTCTTTTTTAAATACCCTTCAGCGGTAACCCTACTTTCCGCCTCCTCCCCCCGCCGGCCTCGTAACGTTAGCTAGCTACTAATAACGTTTATGGTCGGCTCGGTCCCCCAGTCGACCCCTTTTGTGTTTCATCCCCATAAATGTTGAACTATCTGGTTTGACCAAGCAATTAAGTGATGTCTCATAACACACTCATGTTTTCTATTTCTTTTCGGACGGGGGGGGGTATGTCCTCCTTTCTGCCCTGGCATCGCTGTTGACGCGGGTACATTTCAGTCGTTGATGTCCCTATCATTACCATGAAACGCCCCCGGGGAAGGGAAAGCAGAGGCGACCTACCCCCTCCTTCTACTTCAATTTAACGTAAACTTCTCCCCTGCTAGGTTTTTATATGCATTGTTCCGTTTTAAATAACATATTTATGCCAGCTCTTTGTAAAGAGGGCTTCAATTAGTGTAGAGCCAAACCGGGTAAAGCTCGTCTTCACGGATCGTCTCTTCAGTTTCAAGTGTCTCCTCTGATCCGCCGTTGATGATATTTGTATCACACGTTGACAAAGATCTCTCTTGTCAGTTGTCACGTTGATCGCGAGCTATCATATCATCTGGTATCCGTTTAAAGAGAAGGATAAAGCATGACAATGGAAGGCAGTAGCCCTTTGGTTTGTCTTAGATCTAGGCCAGTTAACTGACTATTAGGTTAATGTGTCATATTGATCTTTAATACAAGCATATAAATGTGAAATTTGCATCATGCTGTCTTCATCTGCCAACTGACCAGTTTAAACCTCATTGCAGATTTCCTCAACCACAGATTGTGGATACCTGCTCAGATCGGTGGTATTTTATCTATCTGCGTTGTGTTTTTCAGGGCCCACGATGTCCAGCGAAGTGCAGAGACCAGACGACAGCCCCAGCACAAGCGGGGGGAGTTCTGATATCGAGCAAAGGGAAACGGTACCACCTGAACAAGAACGAGAGCAAGCACAGCCCAAAAAGAAGGAGACCAAGATCTCCAGTAAAACTGCTGCTAAACTTTCAACTAGTGCCAAGAGGTAAGTTGAAGGCAGAGGGGGGGGGGGGGGGGGGGAAAGCCCACACAGTCTAAATCAGAGTTTAGAGAGCAGCATTTACACAGGAGCTGTTTGTTAAACTGAAGGCCTCTCCCTCTTGTGCCTGAGGGTGTGAAGTTGTATAAAAAGACTACAGTCCCACAGGCGTTGTCATTTCAAACATCCACGCTATTCAGCATGACACCAAACCCACAGAAAAAAAGGTAACAGAGAGCTCTGCAGTGGAGTGGCACTGCTGTCATTCAAAAGAGAGATATTCCCAATCTGGCTGTTTGTTTTAATAGATATGCTTCATGCTCTGCAACACTAACCGCATCTCCACCAGTCTTGGTGCTTCCTCCCAAAAATAAAGTCAGCCGAGGAGAGAATTATGCAACCAGTTGAGCAAGGAGTTTGCTGAAACTGCTGAGTTTCCTTTTACTTAAAAAAAAAGCAACATTTTATATATATAAAGTTTTGGTTTTCATGTTTGGGCTTTATCTAAAAGCAGTCTGACTGCTTGGCCTTCAGCACAAAAGGAGCTGTAAAGTGGACAGACTTTAGTGTGAAGTGCTGTGCTTAACAGCAGCAGCGCTTGCAGTCGGATCATTTATATTTTCCTCTTACTGTCAGTGCAACACGGGCAATATTTGGATTTTAGTGCATTTTATTTGGAATCATAAACACAATTCATGACACCTACTTTTAAAACTCTGTCCCGTTAAATGTGGAAAAAAGATCTTGCTTCTACACAAACTTGAAACATTAAATGTATAAAAGGAATGTCCATTCTTATTTCATGACATAAAATTTAACAAGGAAATCTCTGCTTTCCAGGATTCAGAAGGAGCTTGCAGAAATAACACTAGACCCCCCTCCAAACTGCAGGTAAGAAGATTCAGCCTTCTTGCATTTAAAGCTTTTCAGTAATGACTCCTGAGCCTGTAGAAGCTGTAATAGATGTAGACAGCAGAGACGTGCTTCTTTCATGGCTTCTTGTCTGCTCAAGAAGCCATAAAAACAAAAAAAAAAAGAAGAAAAAAAAAGGGGAAGGCCCCGCTGTAATGCACTTGCTTTTGTCTCTGTTCCCATTATGCTGTTTGTGTTTTTTTTTTTGTTTGAGATGGTAATCTCAGGTAAATAAAAGCGACGTTCCCGCCGCTGCTGCAGAATGCATGCTGCAGCCTCTGTCGAGCCTTTTACGTGAACGTATTATGGTTCCACTGAAATGGTGGAAAATGAGTGGCGGTGTGACTTTAAAACCTGTTTCGATTCTCGTGTGGTCCCCCCTACCCCCCCCCCCCCTCCTCTCGCCGTGCTGGGGATTTACCACAGACAATGGTTATTGTGTACAACTGCCGCGGCTCTGAGCCCTTTGAGGAAGAGAGATGGTCGCGAGCGAGTGGCAGACCGCATGTGCATCACTCTCTGTGAGCATGACAAAGGGCATACATCTGGGATGTTGCTCAGGAGCCTGTCTTTATTAACCTAAATAGCACAGAGTGACACTGCCATTGATTATAGCTCTGTTTAGCGCAGCGCAATAATTACTCTGTATCTGCACTCTGCTGCAAATGAAAGAAAATAGAAGCCTTCCTTTGTTGGGGACACGTGGGAGATGCTGGTATTTTTTCGATCATTTTTAGATTGGCCGTATTCCTTCATAAGCACCTGCTTAAAATGATTAAGGAAACGGCATTGT
Source organism: Atherinomorus stipes (assembly GCA_023101725.1). Lineage (NCBI taxonomy): Eukaryota > Metazoa > Chordata > Actinopteri > Atheriniformes > Atherinidae > Atherinomorus > Atherinomorus stipes. The sequence continues at coordinate 545,721 of JALJCO010005009.1, forward strand.
ATGACTCATCTTGCGTTCTGAAATTACTACACCCTAGACAGCCCTGTTTATTGCATGAATTAATCACCCCTGCTGGCTCTCATCAGAACCCCACCATCATTAACCATAAACATTGAGCTAACCTTTTCATTTCAGCTCACAACCCATTTTTGTTATTATACTGGAGGCTGAAAGAGATGTTGTTTTCCTCGAGGACTCTAATCTATTTCAAACCCCCTCCCACCCCCCCCCCCCCACCCCCCAAAAAAAGGAAAAACTAGGTTGGCTCACATGAAGGATTTAGCTTGAGGACACAAGTAAGTCATTTGAAAGTAAAATAATTGCTCGTGGATATTTCACACTCATCGTCTTAGTGGGGGAGCTAGTTGCCTGGGAAACAATTAAGCTTCTTCAGGATTATCCTTTTTGCTGCATGTGTTCCCTTTTTCCCGTACGCCAAAATCTAATAACACGTTTTCTGCCATGATCTCTAATAGATTAGCCCTCTGTTAGCGTCTGACCGCTCATCATTGTTATCACGGCAGCGTTTGCGTGTTGGCTTCAGCGAGCTCAGACCGCAGTGTCGTCTTTTGTATGCCGCTCAGGTTAGCCTGAAAGGTTATTCATTTCATTTGCTGTGACAAATGGAGTCACAGGCTGTTGGCCCCCCTTCAGGAAGCACGTACAGCAGAGTTGTGTTCAAGAGATTTCACAAATGAGGTGCTGGGGGCCAACTGATGTATGCCTTTTTATCTGTCCTTCAGATCCTCTCACCATTTTGTTCCGGTCACAGAGAATTTGCCTTTTTCATCATGTAGTTTAAATCTGTAATGAATGGAGAGGCCCGCTTTGTGTGTTTCAGCAAACCAACGTGTCGGTGATCTAATTTAGTGAAACATCTGCAGCAGGAGTCACCCACTTAATGAGTGTAATAAAACGCACATCCCTTTTTATCAACCATCCCTTTTAAGGTTACCGTGATAACACTTAAATGCATTTAACACCACAATCAGCTCAGTGTCCTTCCTCACCTAATAAATCACACACTTCATGGCGTTTCCTGCCTCTGTGTGACTACAAAGAGTGTATAATATTTATGTTTGTGCTAAGTAAAAAGAAATCACAGTTACTTCTTAGAAATCCTGACTTTTTAAACTTAGCTGCGAGTGTTATTGGTGGTGGCCTGATCGTCACCTTGGCAGTTGTCATGCATTTTGAAGAGGATTTGACATGGCAATTATTCTCACTGACATACGCTGCATGTATATTGTAGAGGCAGCTTGAGCGTCCACACCTTATGAAGCACATGGAGCGGCTTTTGAAAGCCTTTTCAGCAGGATGAACAAATATTTCTCTAATCTGACTGAGAATAAACTTTGAACAGATCCACAATAAGAGCAACATGACGGGCTTATTGGTATTATTGGATTTCAAAGCCGTGAAGATTCGTATTTATGTCGTGGTTATTCACAGATAATCAGATGACAGTTGTTGATCCTCAGATGGTGCTTATGTTTGATGTAGTGAACGGTACGGTGGATTTCTGTTTTTTGCTTTTTATCACTGTAGATTCATTATTGATTAATTGAAAGAGTGTTTTCTGTAAATTGATAGGTCTATGAATTGTTAGTTAATTAGGGATTGACTGGTGCAGATGTTTTAGGGCCGATACGGATATTTTCTTTGCCGATACAACCTCCCGATATTTGGGGCAGATAGTGTATATAATAAAGAACAATGAAAACTAATTTTGAAAATACAAACCTTGGCTGAGCGTATCGGCCGATACCAAGCCGATAACTACGATTGAATGCATAAACTGTATACCTTGCCATGTCAGTGAAGGCATCAGGCTTGACAAACATTTAACCTTGTTAAAAAAGGTAAAAAAAATTAACACAGATATGAATTTACTTAATTTTATTCATTAACAAAAAAAGTGTACATTCATGATGATATTAATAAAAAAAAAAAAAAGAGACATGACTGGATTGAAATGCTGGATCGGCCACATTCATCTAATATCTGATTCTGCTAATTTGCCAATATCGTAGCCGATATCTGATCCTGCTATCAGATATCTCTATTTGAAAAATCTTTTTAGAAAAAAAAAAGAAACTGAGCATAAATAAATATATATGAGAAACAGTAAACTTGTCAACAAATATTAAATAGAAACATGTTTAATAGGGATGCACGATATTGGAATATCGGCCGATATCCGATATGCTGATATTTTAAAACTCATGTGGCTGATAACTGATATTAATACCGATATTCAAGCTGGAAAAAAAAGCAGTCACTGAAAATAGCAGTTTTGTTGTCCGTTTCCAACAGTTTAAAAAATAGGGGCAGGAAAAAAATATCAATACTGAAGTATCGCGATATTTTCATATGCCGATATCAAACTGTAATTTTAAAACGCAGCATCGATCTGTTTTACTTACAAAATCTTGCGAGATTTCATCGTTCTGTTACAAAATCCCACAATATTTTGTGACTTCCTGCGAGATTTCGTAACAGACTATGAAATATTGCGAGATATTGTTACCAAAATAGATGGATATCACGTTTAAAAATATCAATATGATATCAGCATACAAAAATATGGCAATATTTCAGTGTATCGATATTTTTCCCACTGCTAGTCTTTAGAAGTTTTATAGTCTGTAAAAAAGAAGTTTTTGAAGAAGAAGAATAAGGCTTTTTTTTTTTTTTTTTTTAGACAGCGAGATAAGTAGGGATGTATATCGTTATGATTTTATCAATACCGATACAAATATCTATACTCCTTATCGATACCGGTATTTATCGATTCTCTTATTGATACTATAACATAATTTAGAGTAAATAATAAAAACATTACAAGATGTTACAAGATCCAGTGGTGGAGAATATTTGTTCAGATGATGTTGAAGAAGCCTGGACATAAAAGTGGGTGAAGGACAGCTGGGAAAATAAGGGAATTGTGTCTGTCTTAGTCCATCATTGTGATTATTTGACTGCGTAATGATAACTTGATGGTTAGGTAGATGTACAAAAAGAATCAATAAGAGTATCGTTAGTCCAGAATCTTAACGGTACCCTGGTATCGTTAAGATTAGGAACTCGGTACCAAACGATACCGGTACTCGGTATACATCCCTAGAGATAAGGGCCGATTATCTTGCATCTCTAATGTTTAATATATATACAATATAAACTGCTGTCTGTATAGATGCCTGTCTGTAAATTATGCTAAGGATGGGTATCTGCCATCTCAACGGACATATTGGCCGATGCCAGCAAAAAAACGCAAATATCGGCCTAAAATATCATCCAGATGATGTATCGGTCTATCCTTTAATGTCAGTCGTTTCCAGCCACATCAGAAGACTTTAAATTTACATAAATGGAGAACATAAGAAACCAGAGGCTGGAACCGACGAGCTCTTCCTTGCTTGACCGTAAAAATTAAACCATAATGAAGATGGTCGGTCACCATCTCACATCCTGCCTTTTGATTACCCTCCATCTCTCCTGCATCCTCCTCTGCTCACTCTGATATGCTACATAAAAGTACTCCCTTTTGCCTCCCTGTTTATATCCCTGTTGCTATTATTTCTATGTCACTTGCATCAGATAAGTTTTTACTGCTTTTGCGGAGCTCAGGATTACAGTGAGCTTTTGCTGTTCACTGACACTTCCAGTAAGCAATGCATGGTTAGCTATTGGTAATATACATTGCTGGTTTGGACTTTCCACATGGATGGATAAACGTACGGTCATTACAGCTGCAGTGGAGTGATGGCAGAGCAATATTCAGTATTAAATGTATAATAGTAAATGTCAGCTTTTTGTGTCAGACCATCCAGATTGGGGGAGCATTTTAAACTGAAATTGTTCGGTGATACTCAACAGTAATAGGAAAATAATCCATTACTGAGGAAGTAGAGATGGCAGTTTCTCCTCTGAAGGCAAGCAACTGCAACACAAGGTGCGCTTGGGTAACAAGTTAAGCCCCCATCTCTGTCAGCTTTCTCCTAATCTTTCTGGGAAGTAAAAGAAACCACTAACTGAAGTGGAAGCAGATAAGACTGAAGGACAGTTATAGCAGCAACAAAAGTAATTTACCACAGAATGGCTCCTGTAGTGATTTGGAATAGGGACTTTTTATGTTGCTTGAAAAGAGAAAAAAAAATTACACCTAATATTTTTTGGGGTACATTGGCAACTTAAATAGAGGTACAAAAATGGACATTTTGACTGAAGTTAAATATAAAAAACCAAAGTGTAGTTAAAGTTAAGCAGACACAACCCTGTTATGGTTGCATCTCAGTTGTATCAGTTCCTATGCTGATAGTCACTGGGCTTTATATCAAGTTGATTCATATTTTGTTTTTCTTTATCTGAAGAGCTGGTGACGCTCTTTGTTATGTAATATTGTTGTGCTGTCCTTCTGCTGGGTGGCTGACACCCTTCACCTCTTGTCTATGTTAAACTATTAATTACAAAGACATTATAAGAAAACATGATATATATTTTTTTAGGTTTTTCTTAAAGGAGAAATTATGTAAAAGAAAATACAGTATTTACATTTTGATGAAAACCCCGCCATCTTCTTTATAGTTGGTGGTTTTGAATGAGTAGAGCTTAGTTTTGCCTAATTTCCTCCCATGTGATGAAATCCCCACGATGTGGAGAAATTGGTTGAATCTACAAGCAGCTGCAAAGTATTGCTACTGTTGTGTTTTAGCCCTATTTTCCTTGTTCTCCAGCTTACTGTCTAAAAGGAGGGATGTTGTTTTGGTTCACATGCTGTCTGTCTTTCATTTGTGAGTGAGTCACCTTTTTGTGCCTGAGGGGGTTCTGTAATTTCATTATGCAATCACATCTATTAAAAAAAACCCCTGTAATGTTCTTGTATTGACTTGTAATGTTAGGTAATCCTACTAAGCATGGGTGTCATATTCTTCTCTGTTTTGTTGTGGAAAGTGGGTCTGGACTGTTTGAGATTAAGGAAAAGCGGATAAATACACTGATATTCTTCAAATTCTGCATATCACTATTTGATTAAACGGTAGATGCTGAAAATAATCTTTGCTTCCAGCAGCAGATCACGTATCATTTTCTGCTCAATCTGAACATCAGCTGACCGCCCTTGATGTAGATTCTCCCTTTTGAATGGCTTTAGAGGCGTTACCAGACCGGCTTGTGGAAGAAACTATTCCTCTTTGGTCATGGGATTTTCTGGTTGTGATGTCATGCCCTCAAGATGCTGAAAACAGAGTTGTCACTGCCCGATGATATCACGCAGCTTCTCATGCTTGCTGGCGTACAGCTTAGCCATGAATATGTATCTCCATCATCAGGGCTCAGAGAAAAATGAGGCTGCTTTTGTTGTAGGTTCTGACCTCCAGTTCTGATGGGATCATCTTCGTGTCTGTGGTGGCTGCTTATTAGTTTTCTGCATGCCCCTGGGGGATTGTGTGTGAGTGACACAGCCGGCATCATTTTTCACTGCGTTGCCATTAAGCACAGCAGGAAGGGCCTATCAATATTCATGAAGGGGTGCAGGGGGTGGAGACTGGAGGAAAGGGAGGGGGGGCTCCAGGAATACCGCTTGGATGTTCGTGTTGATCACTGGATTGTTCGTGGCTGTGAATCTTCCCTGGTCAGCGTTTGTCTGACTGATGTCACAGCCACAATCTGTCAACGGTGAAAATACGTCAACTTCTTCCTCCTTTCCACCACAGATCTCAGGTGATTCTTCTGTCAGTCACTTTAAAAAATAAAAAGTGGAGGAGGTAAGATGGTGAACTTCTGTAGCCTGGGGTCTGGACTACTGGTGGTGCAGGGGGCTGCAGGCCCTTGGGTAGTCTGTAGTGCTACAACCTGATGGAAAAAGGAAGAAGGGGAGCGCCATGGAGGGTGTGTCTTTCTACTAGAGGTCGACCGATAGTGGATTTTTAAAGGCCGATATAATAACAATAGTTTGGAGCAGGAAAAAGCCGATAGCCAATTAATTGGCCAATAACCCCCCCCCCCTTGCGAATTTTTTTTTATGTTGTGTGTGTATATATAAGTTGTTTTGTGAATATTATTTTTTATGGCATAGAGTGCCATCACCCACATAAATGTGAAGGACCTCTTAATTTTCTAATAGCTATGATTTTATTCCTAGAAAAATCTTTTAGTAGCCTATATATTTATCTATCCGCTATATATATATATATATATATATATACATACATACATACATATAGCGGATAGATAAATATTAAGGCTACTAAAAGATTTTTCTAGGAATAAAATCATAGCTATTAGAAAATTAAGAGGTCCTTCACATTTATGTGGGTGATGGCACTCTATGCCATAAAAAATGATATTCACAAAACAACTTGTTAAACAGGCGTATAGTGAAGGAAGTTGAACTGTGGTTTTCTCATCCTCACATAGTCAGGCGAACCACTAACCAGCTGTAGGGGATGGTATGTTTGGATTTTCTCTCTATTTTATCCATTTTAAACAGTCCTGATCTTAATCAACAAAGCTTTTTTTTTTTGGTCTTTAATGACCTTTTTTTTTTTTAAAGAATAAATTCACAAAAGGAATTAATTTATATTTAAAATATAACTAAATTTTTTGTCCACCGCAGCAGCAGCAGTCACTACTAACTCAAGTCATATCTGGACACAAATCAAGGGGGGCTGGTTCGTCTCAGCCAGCACCAAAGTTTATTAGAATTTGCCCAATTTTAAGATTCATGACAAACTAAGATCACATCAATTAGACAAGTTTTCACGTAAATATCTGATGTTTTCCTTAGTTATTTTCTGGAAAACCCTTCATAGACGTGATGTCGGCGGGGTCCCGTTGCAGTCGGATGATTGTCCTACACGCGGTTTTACAAGCGGTAAAATACACGAAATATGGTTCCAGGACAGATTAAAACTGGTTTGTGTGACGGAATCAAACCTGCAAGACCCAAACGGAGCGGACTAACAGAACTGCACCTGACCTGGACTGGTTCAATGACGAATCCGGAGTGACGGATAACAACTTACGGTTCCAGCTGAGCTTTAGCCTAAGTAGTCCTCAGTAATCAATAGTGCGGACTTTTATTCCGTTTACATTCAGACAAACTTTTACCTCGGAGCTGTGGCGGACTTGTCCGCGACGAAGCGGCGCATTGATAAAGACATCTCTGATTAAATAGCGGATGGATTTTACGGGATATTCATATGAAAGGCATGTAAAAGTGTGAAAGCCGCTACATACAGCTTTCATTTATTTACCTTGTTCTTAAGCTGTTCGTTGTTTGCTTAACAAGCACTGTGGTCACGTCAAACATGCCGGTTGCTGTTTATGCTGAAATATGATTCACGTTTCTGCCTAAATATGATTCACGTTTCTGCTTGTTGAACAACCGGTACTTATTGCCTCCTCCAAGAAGATTTTGATGGTTGAGTTTCAACTCGTGAAGATTGTATTGCACGAACTGATGTCACTTCACTCATGTTCTCCACCTGGTCCCCTCCTCTCCCCTGTATGCTGCCTGCACACCCCTCTCCACCTCTCCCCCTTTCTCTCTGTGTGAATAGCAGCCCCGCCCCTCAGTGATCAGAGAGCAGCGCTTCATTAGCCTGGTACACCAGCCTGACTAATGCCATGTATAAGATACATGGCAAGTCAGTCTGGGCTCCCTCCATTGGAGAATGATTCCACTCCGGTAAAAAATTGACCGGACCAATCACAGCGCAGCAGTAGAATTATCAACAGATGAACGTTAAACTCCTCCGACATCTCCACCGCTGTTTCTGCTCTGTTTTGGTGCGTAACAAACAGCTTCCGGGTCATAGTCACATGACGTGCGACACAAACGCTTTCTCATATTAGTTCAGCAATAAACAATGCTGACATGTAACAGAGTATTTATAATAATAAAACCAAACATTCTATGTTAATATACACAAGAAAACTACATCAAATAGAGAGGGAAAAACAACGTGTAAACGCCTTCCGGCGTCGCCATAGCAACGTAGCAACAGAGTGCCGAACTACGCCAGCTACAGTCACTTCTGATTGGTTCTCTCCGGTTCACTTTCCTCCTGTTAGTCCCACCTCTCGTCTCGCATTGGAAATCAGTCTCCAACGGAGGGAACCCAGACTGACTTGCCGTGTATCTCATACATGGCGTTAGTCAGACTGGTGTACCAGGCTAGTGCTTCATGGCGCTGTGGAAAAAACTGCAGCCATCGGCCACTATTGGAGCCAAGTTCAGCCGATACCGATAGTTTGTAAAACGTCCTATCGGCGACGATTAATCAGCCAAACCGATTAATTGGTCGACCTCTACTTTCTACTGGTGTTAATGGGTAAGGTGGGTGTGTCTGGGTCCGTGTGGTGGTCTGTGGTCATCTGGCCTGCTTGGGCTGCTACCAAAGGCCATTAAAAAGAGGGACGAACTTTCCACGTTGTCACCCGTTGGTGTCTGAACAGCCAAAAGTGAAGCCAGTTGGCTTCCATCTGCTACCTGTCAATCAGAAGGACACGCCCCTAATTGTGTGTGATTAATATTAAATAATATATAAATGGATGAGTTATAAAAAAAAAAATCCCCCACCATAAAGTTGACATGAAGGTAAACTTGACCTATTAAACCTAAAATGATTTTTTAAAGCAGGCTGTAAACATGTTTATTTCTGCTGTAAACATGTTTACCGTAAATCCTCTAATAGTGACCTCTATTTTATTACAAACCGTCCCTCCATTAATATCCGGGGGTAGCATTGAGAAAAGTAAATCATTTCCGTCCCTCTCATACAAGCCTCTTTTTTTTTTTTTTCCCCGAGTGGCCGCTGTTTGCCATGCCCGCTCCAAAGCGCTAGTGTGCACGAAGCTGGCACAAAGACACGAGCACAGTACTTCCTCTTCCTGCAGAGCGTGTGAGGAATCCGCTGCAACATGGCGACTACAGCACCGATAAACAGAGAAGAAAGTTTAGTGTGAAATTAAAGAAACCGCCCTGGACTATGCACGCAAACAATCCGGAGCAAAAACTGCAAAACACTTCGGACCCAAGACAAATCAGGTATTGTAAAAAGCAACAGAATAAACTGCCTGGAGCTGAGAATAGCCGAGCGCGTGTAAGCGGAGGGGAGAGGGAAAAAGTCAACCAGGACTTGGAGACAGCGCTTATCGACTGGATTCATGACGTGCGAGAGAAACACAACAGAGGTAATTGTACTGCACTGTTTAAGTTTTTCATGCAGCAATTTTCAATCAATGAGCTCAGTACATTTTATAAGGTTCAAACTGGCACAAAATCCTGATTTATTCATTGTTATCTGTTTGGAAAATTGAAATATAAGCCTCTCTTCTTATAAAAGCCCGGTTCTTTGTACCCTCAAACAAATAAAAGCCCTGGTCACTATTTGAGGATTTATGGTGTTTCTGCTGTGAAGTTGGCCTTTTTAACATGGGAGTCTCTGGGGATTTGCTCTTTTTTTGAGCCCCTAGTGGATGAGGAGTAAACAACAATTATTTTGGACTTCCAGGTTGGCTTCACTGTCGGCCAACGGAAGTTGTTGCTTGGCTGCTACCTGCAGGGTTTGGAAGTGGATGGGGGGTGATGGTGTGGTGGTGATGGATTGGGTGGGGAGTAAGGGTGAAATGGTTGTGTGTGAAAATCCCAGTAGATCAGCAGTCTGTCTGGCACCATCAACTCAAATTCTCTTTCTTCCTCATTCCTTAGTCGTGTTAACCATGTCTACATGACTATATTATTGAGTTGTTGCCACATGATTGGCTGATTAGCTGTGTTGACAAGCAATTGAATGGATGTACTTCATAAAGTGGCCAGTCAGTGTAAATGAAGTAGTTGCTGGGCAGAGAATTTCCCTTTTTGACCTTTTGGGTTTGTTTGTGGTGACCTAGTACAGTAGTTGTGGGAAGTGAGTTGGAGAATAAGGGCTAGAAAACAGCAGAAAAGCAGAAGCTGACTGCAAATGAGTGATACGTGACAAGTTGTGTGATTACAAAGAATCAGCTGTTATCTAGTACGTCACAGTCCCAAGTTTTGGTTAGTTATCTGAAATATTATTCCTGCTCTTCCTTTTACAACTGTGGAGTAATTCTGTCTTTTAAGAGTGATCGTCATTTTCTCTGAAAACAAAAAGTTTTTAAAATCACCTATTTGTCATCAGATTAAATTTTCTACATGCCACGTTTTTGTTTTTTTTTAATCACAGAGAAATACAAGTAAAAGCAACCTGATACTAAACTTACTAATATAAATTCAGTGACCTTTAAGTGATGACAGGAAATACTCAGGTGGCTGCATTTATGTGATTTAGACACTTGAAGCTTCTTTTTTCTCACAGTATTTCATCCTAAACGAGCAGAATGAGAAATTTGGCAGGAACAAATGTGCAAACACTCATAGATAAAGACGTCTTAAACCTGACTCGGGAGTGGAAGGCTGTTGCATTGTCCAGATGGATGCTACAAACACCAGTCGGCACGACATGCAACACCTGCTGAAAATAATTTTCTTCTTACAAACCAGTCTGCCTTCATCGTTTTTCTCCTCACACACAGTTTGATTGGAGAATAAACACATTTATGATCCCATAGAACCAAGGTATTACATGGCGGCTGACGCAGGCCCCAGTTTGATTTATCCTTAATGTTTTCCCACTGCAGCACTTGTTTGACAGTGAGCACAGCCTCTCTTGATTCATGTGTGTCATTGAACTCTCAGCGTTCTCATTTGTGAGGTAGTTTTCTGGCAAACATTTGTCCACAGCGTTATTAATGGTCTTGTGGAGTCGTGGTGCTCGAAGCATGGCGTGTAGACATTTTGCGGTGGAGCGACGCCATCACTGCGCCGCTTTCACAGTAGCAGTTAAGGCCATTGAGAATGACTAAAGGGTAATCTGACACTGACATTAAAGCAAACAGAAGAATTTTTTGGCAAGCGGACAAATATGGTAACTCACAAGTAAACAATCGCTCTCGGATCCCATTCTGCTTGTGACAGGAATCTCAAAAGCTAATGGATTTCCATTTAAAGTCACAAATCACTGCTCCTGCCAAGAAGGTTTTAAGTGTTGCATTGACATATTTGTGGTCTGGGGGATAAAATGTTAATGCTCTAAACATTCTGTTGTAACCGGTGAAGTGAAGAATAACAGGTAAAAAACATCCCAAATGACTGACCTTTTTTTTCCCCCCCCCTTTTCCCCTGTTCTGACACATTTAACTGATAGTTTAAAAAGCACATTTCTCTGCTTACAAACCTTGAGGCTGAGACACTGTTGAGGGGGGGAGAAAAGGCAAGACTACAGGGCTCCACAGCAGATCTGGCAGCTCAGCTTGTTCTGATCATTGACCTTTTTGGTAATAAGTCCATTCCCTCGTCCTCGATGCCAAATGGCTGCCGAGAGTGCTTTTGTGGAAGTACCATGGAGGCCGAGGAAGCTGTTTGTAATTATGGCTGAATAGACTTTGGTGGAAGGCTGTAAAATTAAAAATATTAACATCCTGCTCTTGGCAAATTTAGTTAGTAAATTGCAAGAGGCTGCTGTTTTGTGTCCAAGGCAGATCAGGGTTTTTTTTCCCTATAAACCATCTTGTCAGCAAAAATTTTAACCTGTTTTATCCAAGCAGGGAAATGTGTATAATTGCCCTGTGAAAGACTGTTCAACGCTTGAATGCATTTGCACAAATAATAATAATAATAAACTACACTGCGGATTAATTCTGATTAGATTTTTTTGCAGAAATGCTTTGTTTTTGGGTCAATCTGGCCTTTTTTCCACACTATTACGTGATTGCATCATCCCTAAATTGTACTACAGGCGTTGTTTGAAAGGTGATATTTTTTCTGACTCATGAGATTGTGGTGTTTTCTTTATGCTAAGCCTATGTATTATGGTAATGATATATACTCTGTGGTAATCTTTGGCCTGAGGCAAACATTTGCTCTGCATCAGAGGCCGGTAGCATGCAGCAGCACACATGCTGCGAGAAAAGCGCTTACCGCATCAGAATCTGTGTTGTACCTCTAAAGCATTTTGCAGAATTACTAAGAAAACCGGAGGATGGTGGACAGATCTCCCTGCTATATTTGCAGCTTTGGAAGGAATGACTTTAAACCTTTGTGAAAGGCCACTTTTTCAAACTTCTCTTGCAAAGTATTCTTCCTCAGTTCAATAGACACTGCTCTTTAGATTGACTGAGCCCAGCATGCAAGGTTGTCTCCCTGTGGGAATACAATTGTATTATTCCTTTTGACTTGGAAACCTTACATCCACCTACTCAACCGTTTCCCTTGTTGCTGAATAAACGTTCCAGTCAGTAATTGCAGTATTCATCGTGCAGATGAATTTTATCTGGGGGGATACAACAAAACAAAACATGTCATTTTAGACAATAAGGCAAGAAAACAGAGGAAGAAGGTGTCACCTCCGCTGTCAAGCAGTACAGTAATTGGTCCTGGGGTTCTTTCCCGGTTGGAGGAAAAAGAAGATTGCTTCATTAACGTTCCTCTTCGGATACCCTCAGCAGACGCTCTGATAGAAAACAAGACCTTAGCTGAATGACTCTGCCATCAGGGAAAAAAGTGCCTGAAGGGAATGAACTGAAATGGCAAAAAAAAAAAGGAGATAATGGATTTATTTGTGCTAAGCTGTATTCACAAGCAGCATGTTTTATTTATCAGCCCCTCAGTGCAGATTTTGCTCAGACAGCTGTTTACCTGCTGCCATGGACAACCTGCAGTGTGACAGGCGGCTCGCTTTGTGGCTTTTCTCACCCTCACATGTGCTTGATTAAATAAATGGAGCCTCTTCGTTGAAAGTATCAAACGGCAGCATTTGACTGGTTGGAAGGGTTGATGTGTAAGTTCTTGTTTCAGTGATCGAGCCAGCTGTGGTTTGCTTGGAGTCGGGCCGATTATACTGGCTTCACATAGTGACCAGTTTATGTTTGGGTTTTTTTAGTGGTGGAAAAGAGAGCACAAAAGCCTTTTATACCATTCTGCTGCACTTCACAGCTGTTGGTCTATTTAGTGTGTTCAGCTACATTCATACAAAACTAAGAGTTGCATCAGTTACAGGGTTTATAGTAGAGATGCACCAATCCAGTTTTTCCGATACAATACCTGGGCTTAACATGTTGGACGATGCCAATCCAATACTACCGCTGAATGAATGAACCGTATACCTTGCCATGTGAGTGAAGACAGGCTTGACATAAATATTAGCCTTGTTTAAAAAAAAAAAAAGGTAGCAATGAATTACCACAGATATAAATTTACATTAGCAGCAAAAAGAAATGAAAAACACTTCTCTGCTCTGTGTGATGATGTAACAATCATTGCAAACAGAATTGAAGTGACTAGATCGCTGTAACTGCATTGCTGTGTATGATTTTTTTTTTTTTTTAATAACTGGATCGGCCTCATTCATCTGATATCTGATCCAGCTAAATAACAATATCGGTGCCAATATCCGACCCGGGTATCAGATCAGTGCATCTCTAGTTTATAGGACGGATCTGTCAGATATTGATGATGGAAGTTGGATGAAACCACCTCTACACTTGAACAGGTGTGGGTTTTGGGCTGGTGTTAGTACATCAGAGGTGGTTTAATTTTAAAACCTTCTAAGAATGTTTGTTTTCCTACAAGTGAGTCACCGGCAAAGCCACGTCATTACATCTCTTGACATGTCTGTGCCATCACAGGCTGCTTGTTATGTCCTTCCAGTGTATTCTGAATTTTAGCAGGAGAGCACAGTGCAGCGAGACATGCCGTCCTCTCTGCAGGTTGCAGTGTTTCAGGCCTTATTTCATTGCTTGTCATCTCGGCTGCATCACGCCACATGTTTAATTGATGTTGGTCTAAAATGGTGACTTTCAAAGGACATATCATTACAGGGCTCTCGAGCGCGAGCATTATGGTCACACGTGACCAAAAATTTGTTGAGTGTGACTAACTTTTTCTCTTGGTCGCAACGGTGCACATAACATTTCTCAGGTCTAGGTGACAGACTTTAATTATCTCTTTGAGTGTCTGTGTGCATGTTCTGCAGAGCTCAGAAGAATAATGCCGTGTCAAACGTGGAATATCTTCACATGTGGTTGTTATTTATTATCCCCACTAATTTAAAGCAGAAAAGCTGAATGCGTTTTGACTGCAGCAGCCCTCCGTCCATGTGACGCCACCTGCACTGCCCGGGATCAAGTCTCACCCAAAAGTTTGGTGGCTAAAAGGTCCTTTAAAGGAAAAAAAAAAAAAAAAGAAATTCAAGGTTACACGGCTCTAGGAAAAAACTGAAAGAGCTGCATCCGTTTCTGGTGAGAATATACTGGCTGATAAATCTACCAGTGTTGAGCTGCACCTGGAGGCTGTCCTGGAGAAGATCTGAAGAAAATGAATCCAAATCACGGTTGACAAAATACTTATTAAAAAGGCTGCCACGTATTTTTAAAAAAAACATAAACCAGAATAACAGAACCTTGGATATGTCTGGCTGTATAAGCAGCCAGACATAGCATATAATGAAGCCAAAGAGGAGCTGCTTTTCCACAAAATAAAAGTCCAAGTAGATGATTATTATGAAAGATAAGATTGAATATAAATCCAGAGAAGTATTTGCCAGAAGAAGCACAGCTCCACGAGCTGTTTGAGTTTTAAATGTTTAGTTTCATTCAGTTCAGTGAAGCTTGCACTTTGTGTTTTCATGTTTTTCTTTCTGCTTAACATTCATTCAAAACATTGAAATAAAGATAAACATCTTCCTAAACCTCATTCTTGTTCACAGTAACTTAGATAAACATTGTTTATGTGTAGTGATCTAAAAGCAAGCTAATGTTTTAAAATGAGAAGAGAGAAACGCAGTGAAAACTGGGTGCACCTAAATATTTTGCTGGCACACACAAGTTAAAAAGTGAGGCACACCAGTGCAACCAGTGCTAAAGGCCAACCTGTTCATTTGCTGCTTAAGATAAATGGGTAATCAGCCAATCACATGGCAGCAGCTCAGGGTATACTGTCATGTAGTCATGGAGAAGACGACTTGCTGAAGTTCAAACTGAACATCAGAATGAGGAAGAAAGGGGAATTATGTGACTTTGAACGTGGTATGGTCGTTGGTCTGAGTATTTACTGGGATTTTCACACACAACTATCTCCAGGGTTTCCAGAGGATGATCTGAAGAAGAGAAAATATCCAGCAAGCAGCAGTTGTCTGGGCCAAAATGTCTGGTTGATGTCAGAGGTCAGAGGAGAATGGGCAGACTGGTTGGAGATGATAGAAAGACAACAGGAAGTCAGATCAGCACTGGTTCCATCCAAGATACGCAGAATAGCATCTCTGAACACACAACACGTCCAACCTTGAAGCAGATGGGCTACAGCAGCAGAAGACCACACCGGGTGTCACTCCTGTCAGCTGAGAACAGGAAATGGAGGCTACATTTCACACACACTCACCAGAACTGGACAATAAAAGATGGAGAAATGTTGCTGGTCTGATGAGTCTCCATTTCAGCTCCACATTCACATGCTAGGCTCAGAGGCTGTGGAGGCCATTGGAGTACAGGGAACACACCCAGTCACCAGATCTCAGTCCAACAGAGCAGCTTTGGGATGTGATGGAACGGGAGAGTCTCATCAGGATGTGTAGCCCACAAATCTGCAGCAACTGTGTGATGCTGTCATGTCATATGAAGCAAAATCTCTGAGGAATATTCCCAACACCTTGTTGAATCTCTACCAGCCACCAAGGATTAAGGCAATTCTGAAGGAAAAACCCAATAAAGAGGCCTGTCAGTGTGTTTAGTCAACACACATTTGACAGCAAAAGGATAAAAAGTAGACGTGTTTGCAAAGCTGTGCAAAACAGCAACTGAGGCCATCCTAAAACTGTACTGGGACCTTCACATTGACACCAGTTTGTGTAGCTGTAAACCTGTGATTTGGCTCTTGAAATCCTTAGCAAAAGGAGTTTTAACTCCATGCACAATTTAATCACACGTTTGTTCCCGCTATTCCTCAGCAGGAAAAATGCTGCTTGCTTTGTTGTCTTTGATGTTTTGTGTCAGGCATTTTAATTTGCACTGCAGTGACCTAAAATCAGCTTTAATGTTCAGGATTACGTAACAGTTTCCTCATTTCAAAGACCAGAAAAAGACTAAGAAAAGGTGTTTTTTTTCTCTCTTTTTTCCTCTCAGCAGCATTAAAATTGATCAGAGGTGATAAATTTTCCTGACCTTGTGAATTCACCTGTGAGAGCACAAGCTTCTCTTTCATCAACTTAACCTGATCCCTGATGTCTGTGGGAATTGGCTCTGGGTGACAATAACCAAGAGATATGTTAGCGAGGTAGCAGAGATTAGCTCAGCTCATGCTGTCAGATAAAGGTTATCTTTTGGCACCAATCTGCAGATTGCCCTGACAATGAAATAAAGGAGCACTGATGATTAAATGGGCAAAGGACATGCTGGTCTCTCATAGTGCTCTGTATCATGGTAGGGAAAGGTCATTCAATATATATGGAAATTATTACTGCCGTCTGTGATTATAGGCAACGCGTGGGTAGATTTTTAGGAACAGGGACTTTTGAGCGTAAAATGATGGAATGATGCCGAGCTATGGAATAAGATCTGTAAGAGATGCGATCACTTGCCTTTTTTTACGCAGGCTACACAAGCTTGTGTTGGTCTGACACGTGGTGAGGAATCTGAACTGTTCTCTCTGTCAGAGGAAAGAACAAATCTGAAAGCAGGGAAACAATGCGAGTCTGTGGTTAAACTATTTTGGTTCTCTGCTGTGGAGGAGCCAGCCCAGCTGTCAGAGTGGGTTCCTGCATGAGTGTAATCTCAGAGGACAGGGCAATGGCAAGATTCTCCCAGACACCCGCACACTCATGTACCCCCCCCCCCCAACCCCTGAAACAAATGACCAGAATACTCACTGAATCAAGGCATTTGGCTGACAGTGTGCTGCAGATGTTATTTACACAAAGGTTATTGTTTTTCTGCTCACTACAAAATCCTTAAAGCAGCTTTGTTGTTGTGGTCGGTGTCACGTGCTTGTGATGTGCAAATCTGTCAGTTTGGAAAGATGTTTGTCCTTTTTTACACGGACAGAATGACAGAGGTGAGAGGCAACATCTATCTGACCGACTGCTCTCTTTTTCAGAGGATTGTGCTGTGAACTGAAAACGTCAGCTAAAAAAGTCCAACGTTTCAGTGGGGGCCACATAAGTCCTCACATCACCCCCCCATCAGGCTCATCCTGCTTAATGGGATCTTCAGCAAACACTTGGATGAGCTGATGCGACTCAACTCGCACTTTCCTTTGATACAACGCTCCTTACCTTTCCCAAAACTAAGAGCCTAATGGGAGAGGCTGTCAGACCCTAAATAAGCTGGCCCTCAACCAGCTGCAACAAAGCACCGTAGGAGCACTAGTCGGTCGGGGGAGCAGGTATCTAAGCAACAGCCAGCGGTGGCATGCTCATTCAGTTATTGACTTAGCCTTTATTCACTGCCCTTGTGTGGCTGTCAGATCCACTACAGCCGTGCGGCTGCTGAGTGAGGACCTCTGCTATGGTTGCTCATCTCTATCTCAATCACTAACCTCAAAAGATGTGAGCATCTTCGTCTGTTTTCGGCTACTTACAATAACAGTTGGCGGCAAAGGCCAGTGTTATATTGAGCAAGAGTGGTCCAGTTCAGTCGTCAGCCACATTTGAAGAGATGTTCAGTATTAATTGATGAGTCAAATTAATGTTATTGATAGGCATCTTCAGAACATGAGTTGTTTGGAACAAGTTTAAAGTTTCTTTGAAGGTCGTGGCCAGTTGGTACTGACATATGGCGGATAAATTGTTTCTCTGCATCTCAATTAGTTTCTTTTTTTCGGGGTGTGACAAAATATCGATATAAAATTGCAGTGTGGGTGGGGGTGATCACCCAGTCCGAGATGGCTTTTCCTCACTTGCCGCACTTTAGTCAAACAAGCCAGAGTCTCGTCACCTGAGCTGACACTTTTTCCAAACATGTCAGCGTTTTTTATTAGGGATGCACGATATTGGAATTTTGGCCGATATCCGATATGCCAATACTTTAAAACTGATGTGGCTGACAACCGATAACGATATTAAAGCTGAAAAAAATAAGCTGTCATTTCAAACAGCAGTTTTGTTATCCATTTCCGACACTTTGAAAAATAAGGGTGGGAAAAAATACAGATCCACTGAAATATCGCAATATTTACATATGCAGATATCAAATTGATATTTAAAAACATGGTATCAATCTATTTTTCTTACAAAATCTCGCGAGATTTCATAAATTCTTATGGAATTTCACAACAGAATGATGAACTATTGTGAGATTTTGTCAGGAAAATAGATCGATACCGCGTTTTTAAATGTCAATATGATATCAGCATATGAAAATATCACAAAATGTTTGTGAATTCTTGTGAGATTTTGTAATGGAACAATGAAAAATCAAGAGATGCCGAGTTTTTAAATCTCGATATCAGTATATGAAAATATCTCAATATTTCAGTGTATCAATATTTTTTCCCACCTCTAGTCTTTAGAAGTTTTAAAGTCTGTAAAAAAGATGTTTTTAAAGAAGAATTTTTTTTTTTTTTTTTAAGACTTTAGAAACAGTGGCCTGATCGGTTAAATATCGGTGGGGTGGCCGATGTCCGATACTCAGTTTTAAAGGGGAAGTTTGGTTTTTTCAATCTGGACCTATTTTCTAGCATGAAATATGTTCATTTACTCACCCAGACAGTTTTGGTGCAACTTGAATTCCTTCGGGAGATATTCATTTCCACTCCAGATCAGCGTATGTCCAATATAATGGAAGTGATGGGGCAACCGCACGCAGCCTCTAAAGACATTATCTGCCACAAACCCCTTCATTTCACCAATGTTTTGTTACGAAACATTAGTCGGACCCCCCCTGTGAGCTCGAAGCGGCTTTTTTGGGGTGATTCGTCCTTATTTACAGACATTTTTACTGCGGCAGCTTTGATGACGTCACTGTTATGTAACACCATAACAAGTAAATAATTTTTAAAAAAAAGCGCTTTACCACATGCTGCACTGGACGCCGGTGGATACCCACAGTATAAAACTTCCAAAAAGATTTAACAGTTTTTTCTTCTTTCCTGCGACCTTTCGGCACCCGTGGGATTTTTATCTGCGAAATGTGGGAAACCAAACCGTAGGACTTTTGTTTGAGCAGCGACAGAAGGAGACGCCAGCACCGGCTAGCAGTTAGCAGCTGCGACTCTGGCCTTTGTAAACAAGCATAACAGCCTCCACATGCTGCGTCAGTCACTCAAAGCGCGCAGGATAGAAATACTCTGAACAGATCTGCACCTACGGATCGCGCCATGGATGGGCTCATTTTTACTGATCTAAGATTTTTTTTTTTTTCACAATTGAAGCTGAAAATCGGATCGGTGTCACTTTGGATTAGAACATTGCTGCAGCTTTCCATGTGTGCTTTGTTTTTGTACAAGAACACATAAGAATGAACATTTTCTCCTGATTTAGATCATTTACCACTGAACTTAAAAGCATCACTTACAAGCGGTTTGTAGTGTGTGATATGGTGTGTGAACCCATGAGTTTTTTCCTCTCTGGATGTCAGACACTAACAAGTCCGATATGTTGTGTAAATGTGGTTTGTTGGTTTCAGGCGTGTTTGAAGCTCTAGTCTTTTCTCACAAGCCAAAATTGTGTTGTACTTGTAAAGTGAAGCAAGTTTAA
Organism: Atherinomorus stipes; assembly: GCA_023101725.1. Taxonomy (NCBI): domain Eukaryota; kingdom Metazoa; phylum Chordata; class Actinopteri; order Atheriniformes; family Atherinidae; genus Atherinomorus; species Atherinomorus stipes. The sequence goes on from JALJCO010005009.1 coordinate 565,490, forward strand.
CCCTGGCCTACATTTTCATCCTAGATCACACTTGACCAGTTTTTACCTGCTGAGGGTGTGCTGACAGCTTAAAGCTTGCTTACTGTTGCCATGTTTCTGCACAGCAGCGTGCACCAAAACTGCTATCACTGCTGACACAAGCTGAGCTGTTTCGGCTGTTTCTGCACCTCCCAGTATATCTAAACATGGCACGTGGGGTGCATCTGGCACGTTTTTAGAACTGAGATGGAGGTGCAGTTCTGCTGGCATGAGTGCTTCAGCATGTGGAAACCCACGTGGTACTGGACTTGAAGAGAGAGATTAGAGCAATATTTAGAAAGCTTGAGATGCTCTTCATGATGAGATTCAGCTAAGTTGAGCACACCTCAAGACCAGATATAAAATGTTGTGGTGTGTCACCGTCAATTTCCACATACAGTGACCACAATAAGGCAGCTTTTTTTTTTTTAAACATACGGCCTAGTGCACTGTAAATTGTCCACATATTAGTTGTCAGACCTGTTTGAGAATGCAGAAATGGGTCACACATTAAAGATACCAGACTTAACCCTTCTGATCTTTTATCAAACTGTTCCTGCTGTCATGTAGACAAGAACGGATCTCATCAGCAGCATTATGACGCTACTACAAGTAGCTCAAGCTGATTTCATCTGTTTTCATCGCCTGCTTGTTTCTCTTTGCTTCCTTCATGTCTGTAGTGATATGGGACACTGGAAATGCCTCTGATGCATTGGTGCTATCGCTAATTTCTGCCAAATTCTTCCCCAAGTCCAAGCAGACTGCAGTTTCTTCCCTTCCTTTGTCATATGTGTTCATGTTCCTAGGCTACAAAAACAAGCCTAAGAGGTCTAGTTTGAGTTGCTGACATGAATGATCAAAGCTTGTGAGAAGCCAAAACACTAACTTTTTGTTTACTCAAGCTTAATCTTAATCTTTTGTCAGATTGACCTTGAGGAACACAGATTTCATATTGGAGGATAAACCCAAGTGATAAGTTAGTCAAGTAACTGGGTTGATTTTGATAGTGTTTTTATTCTTTGTTCCCATTTTTTGTTGATAATTATCAGCTGATGCAGGCAGATCTGTGAACAAACACAGTAAAAGTCAAACGTGTGACACCACTAATGTCAAACTGTAATTATGTTGCAGATCAACACTTGTTTAACAGACAATGTTCATTAATCTGAAGATCTCTGAGGTTGTTGGTACCATGGAAGCCGTCCTGGGGGTAGAGGAAGGGGAAAAAAAGCGCGGGATTTCTCTTGTTACTGGGTTGAATAACCAGACATTGGGGTATTGATAAAAGGAACTAAGAAGTGGGTAATAAATTAGTAAATCAACCTAGGGTTTTTAAAAATAAAATGAGTGTGGTAAAAGGAAAAGGGGGGGAATGAAGAAGGAAAAAAGAGAAAGAGAGGAAGAAAAGGAGAAAAAAAAAATGAGGAGGGGGGGATAAAAAAAAAAAAAAAAAAAATAAGAAGAATAATAATCACCAGGGGAAAAGGGAAAGGCAGAAAGAAAAAAGGGGGAAGGAGGGAGGGGAGATAAATGGGAATTTGGTAAGGGGAAGGATGAGAGAAAAAAAAAAAAATAAAAATAAGGACATTGAATATTAATAAACACCATAAACAGTCGGTTTCTTCTGATAAATTTTAAAAAAACGAGGATATAGATATATCAAGGAGTAGAAGGGGTGAAGGGGGGGATTGGAGAAAACTAAAAAATTTCAGTTTTACATTAACAATTAACCAAAATGAATAGAGGGAAGCAAAAGAAGAAAAAAAAAAAAAAAAAATAAGGGTAACAGGGGGAAAAGGAAGAAAAAAAAAAAAAGAAAAAGGAAAAATAGAAGGGGATGAGATAGAAAAAAAAAAAATACAGATCAGCAAAAAAATATTTTGGGGGGTTTAAATTAAATAAATAAAAGAAAATGAGGGGTGGGGGGGGGGGGGGGGAGGGAGGATGGGTAAGGAATTAAAGAGGAGGGGGAAAAAAAAATTATATAATAAGGATAATGACTAATCTTCTATCCCTATATGAAGGGGGGGGAGGGGTGTTTTAGGGAGGGAGGAAAGATGGTCACAGCCATGCTGTTGGTGTTTCAGTAAACTTTCACAACGTGCATTGTTTATTTTTAAATGGGAGTTTTGTTAGAGTGAACCACCTCCATACAAAGAATATTCATTCACAATTAATGTAGCGGGAGCTGCTGAGTGCAAGAAAGGAGGAAGTCGTTCTCACTATGAATTCAGCTTGTTCCTGCTTTCATTTAATTACCAAACGCACTTGGACTTGGTGCAGCTCATTAAATGCGTCTACTGTCTTTGGGTCTGAACCAAAGTCCTCTGTGTGCACAGCCTTCATGATGCGGTGTAGTTTTAAGAGTCTCACCACAGCAGATATGAGCTTTTTTTGGTTCACTTAGATCAGTGATCTTTCCTGTTTTTTTGTTTTTTGTCTTGTTTTTTTTTTTTTTACAGTAAACTCATGCTGGCAGGACAAAGACTGCAGAAGTGCTACTTACCACAGAACACAAAAAGCCACCCAAACCATGAATCCATTTTCCCATCAAACATTTCACCAAAAATGTAATGCAGCAATCCAAACTAATCTATTCAGTCCAGTTTATTTATAAAGGGCAAGTTCACAACAAAAAGTCTTCAACTAAAGAACAGGCTTAGCTTAATGCTGGAAGAAGTATGCAGGCACGTATTTCCTTAGACTTTTCATGCTTAACTTGTGCCTTGTTGTTGCAGTCCTCTCTGTTTCTCTACATCTGGTTTTCATTTATTTATTGATTGATTCTTTCTTTAAAAATTAAAGATAGAATTGACACTGTGCATACCATGTAAAATCAGCTACAACAACATATCATCGTCATCATGCCGGCTATTAGCTGCCCCGTTTTCCAAAGAACATCGTCGGCCGTAAAGCACCCTAATTGTTTGACCTCTCATAACAAAGTAATCCATGCAATCCAAGGACCAATAAATCAACATTACAAAACTCTTCAGAATATTTGTCAGCTGGAAAAGTCTGAATGTGGAAACTTGACATCCTAAATCAAAAGCTTCAAGTCAGTAGTTTATAGTGTGGTTTGCCATCATTTTATAATGTTATGACAGGCTCAAAGTGCGGGCTATCAGATGTCAACATCTGTCTCTATTCACACACCAATCCCTCTATTTTGAGGTCATTTCCTTTTCTTGGTTCAGATATTTCTCTCTGTCACAGCAAAACCCAACGGCGTTTGTTTGGAGGAAAAACAAAACCTGCAATTCTGGGGTTTATTTTGTGCCTTTTTTAAATTCAAGCAATATTGTTTTTTGCCTGCCAAAACAAATAAAACTCGTGTTGTAAAGATCCCACAAATAAATAAGCCCTCCTAACATGTGTATGCTCTTTTACACCATCTGAATCCTTTGTTCCTAAACCACTCTCCATGCTGATTTAGGAAATAATAAAAAGTGAAGAGATGAATGACCATATGTTTCCTTACAGTGCGATCTAAGATTTCCCAAGTTCAGACATAAGAATTTCTTATCAGCTGCACATTCTGAGGTAATTCCCCAGAGAAGAAGTAATCACAATTAGCCAATTAAAGAAGGCTTAAGAGAGGGGCCATGTGAAAGGGTGGCAAAGTAGATTAGTGGAAATTTGTGTGTGTTGACATTGAAGGAGGAAGGAAATGTGTAATTTCTATTTATGGAGAATGATCCATTGTCAGGAGCATGCTTGGAGCCAGGTGCTGCTTTTAACAGTTTGCTGTTTGAGGCCATTACTCAGTCGCTTCCAGGGAATATCTGTCCCGCATTATGGCTTTAAATAAAAGTGAGTAGTGATATCACAGCCTTGAGTGAAAGTAAACCCTCGTGTGCCTGCGGTTCTCGGCACACATTTGTCTGCACATCTGCCAGCAGCTGAGTTGCACACCATCCCTGGTAATTACATGAAATCGGAGGGATTGTTCATTGTCCAAGGCTTTGTGATCTGAACATTGTCCCGGTCTCTTCCTGGCTTCGTGCCACATCACAGCCCTACCACAAACAACAGTGGGGGAGGGAGCTCCTAATATGGAAATGGCATTAATTACTTGGCCAATACAACAGATGTGACCTTCAGCCTTCACTCAGCATAAATACTCATCCTGTGATGGAAGAAAAACAAGGTTTTAGCATGACCAGATTTTTTCATTTAACATCTCTTTTTGTTGTTTCTTAAAAACGTTCTTTTGTTTTACTTTTACTCAACTCTGTTGGTCACTTTCACAAGACTGTTCGGTCCAATCTGTCAGTCAGATTTCTGGAAAACAATCTACAGCCTGCTTCAAATGGCCTCAAACTAAAACCCTTCAAACCTCCACAGCTTCCGCATCCCCCAAATCTCCATCATTAACTTGTCAGGATGGAGCATTTACCGCCTCAGCTCCCCCCCCCCCCCCCCCCCCAAATCTCCCGTCAGCCCGCCGGTGGCCTGAACACCAGGATGTCATTTCTAATGTGCTGTTCACATTAACATATTAACCAGTCTTTTGTTTCAATTTTCCAGCGCCGGCCCCAAAGGGGACAACATCTACGAGTGGAGGTCGACCATCCTGGGGCCACCGGGCTCCGTGTACGAGGGAGGTGTCTTCTTCCTGGACATTGCCTTTACACCAGACTACCCATTCAAACCCCCCAAGGTCAGTAGCTTCATTACATGACCGTTAAAACTTTTTCTTTGTATGTATATATATATATATAAAACAAAAACAGAGTGGGAGCACACTTTTTGTTGTAATGACACACACACAAAATCAGTTAATATTTATAATTTGTGGTTACATTTGTCTAAATGAACTTCTTCCAACAGTGGGCAGTTGATATGGTAGCTAATAAAGTGCTCTAAAGGGGAATGAGGACTCTGATTCTCTGCCTTTCATTCTCACAACCAATATATTTATGTAAGAGATAATTATGCGCTCTGTGGGCATGATTAGATTTTATCTACATCGATCTATATTGAAACATCAATATAGATTGATGTTTTGACTAAAATCAATCTAAAACCCCAATATCGACCAAATATCAACATCAAACTTTCTTTTAATGTTATTTACGTTTATTTTAGATGGCTTCGTTTTGAAATTCCTCTGACACAACATGTTCACAACAAAATACATGTTTATAGTTGTGCAGTAGATAAATTTATGATTTATGATACCCCCCCCCCCCCCCCCCCCACACACACCCCCACACACACACACCACACACACACACTTATTAAGGAAAGCAATAAGTACAAACAGCAGACAACTTAAAACTTATTTTGCTTTTAATTAATCAAAAACAAAACTAATGTAACCCCCATTTCTGGAATAATAAACAAATAAACACCCTCTTGGAGTCCCAGCTAAGTCACACTTTGTACTCTCACTGGTAGCCATGTTGTCACTTGCTGTTGCTGTTTGTGCGATGATGATGATGATGATGATGTTGTTGTCGCGTGCCATACTGCAATGTGAAACAAACGCTACGGAAGCTCCAGGAAGCCAAAAATGTGCTGTTACACAAAAACTCGATTTGCTTATTTTTTAAATCGCCTGCAACAAAAAAATGCAAATTAATTCATTCACTTGATTTTTCTCCCAGGCCCAGAAGTTTGTACTGCAAAGCTTAGAGTCATGTTAATAAAAAATAACCTTGTTTATTACTTGTAATAATGCTGGTGGATCTTAAATCAAATCAAAATTTTATCCGCTGTATTGATATATCATCGTATCGTGATCAAACCAGTGATTTACACTTCTAGTGGGGGTGCTGCAGCCCGTCCCAGCTGTCCCATCATGACTCCTCTCTGAACTCTCTCCAGCCAGTAAAAATCAAATGACTTTTAGACGCAAAAACAAGATTGTTTGTGTGTGTGTGTGTTGATCAGAGGTTAGGTTCCTCTCAGTGAGTCAGTTAATTGATAAGAATCCAAACCTCCATGATTCTGTGTGAAAAAGTGATTGCCCCCCTGTTAAAACATAAATTAACTGTGGTTTATCACATCTTTGGAAAGCTGAGTTCAATTTCTCTAGCCACACCCAGGCTGGATTACTGCCACACCTGTTCTCAATCAAGAAATCACTTAAATAGGACCTGCCTGACAAATTTAATAGACCAAAAACATCCTCAAAAGCTAGACATCATGTTGCGATCCAAAAAAAAAAAATCAGTAAAAAATGAGTAAAAGTAATTGAGATCTATCAGTCTGTAAAAGGTTCCAAAGCCATTTCTAAAGCTTTGGGACTCCAGAGAACCACAGTGAGAGCCATTATCCACAAATGGTGAAAGCATGGAACAGTGGTGAACCCTCCCAGGAGTGGCCGGCTGACCAAAATTACCCCAAGAGCACAGCGACACCTCATCCAAGAGGTCACAAAAGACCCCAGAACAACATCCAAAGAACTGCAGGCCTTACTTGCCTCAATTAAGGTCAGTGTTCATGACTCCCCCATCAGAAAGAGACTGGGCGGCAAAAATGACCTGCATGGCAGAATTCCAAGACCAAAACCACTGCTGAGCAAAAACAACAAAGACTAGACTCAGTTTAGCCAGAAAGCATCTTGATGATCCCCAAGACTTTTGGGAAAATACTCTGTGGACTGACGAGACAAAAGTTGAACTTTTTGGAAGTTGTAGGTCCCATTACATCTGGCGTAAAAGTAATACAGCATTTCAGAAAAGGAACATCATACCGACAGTAAAATATGGTGGTGGTAGTGTGATGGTCTGGGGCTTTTTTGCTGCTTCAGGACCTGGAAGACTTGCTGTGGTAAATGGAACCATGAATTCTGCTGTCTACCAAAAAATCCTGAAGGAGAATGTCCGGCCATCTGTTCATGACCTCAAGCTGAAGCGCACTTGGGTTCTGCAGCAGGACAATGATCCAAAACACACCAGCAAGGCCACCTCTGAATGGCTTAAGAACAACAAAATGAAGACTTTGGAGTGGCCTAGTCAAAGTCCCCACCTGAATCCCATTGAGATGCTGTGGCATGACCTTAAAAAGGCGGTTCATGCTGGAAAACCCTCCAGTGTGGCTGAATTACAACAATTCTGCAAAGATGAGTGGAACAAAATTCCTCCACAGCGTTGTAGAAGACTGACTGCCAGTTATCACAAACGCTTGATGCAGTTGTTGCTGCTAAGGGTGGAACAACCAGTTATTAGGTTTAGGGGGCAATAACTTTTTCACACACGCTTTTTTTTTCTGTTTACTTGTGTTACCTTTGTCTCACATTTAAATTTGTTTGATGATCTGAAACATTTGTGACTAACATGCTAAAAAAGTTAGAAATTAGGAAGGGGGGCAAAAACTTTTTCACACAGCTGTATTTTATTTTATTTTTCCACAAAAACCTTGCAGCCAAAACTTCAAATAGTGTTTCTGAGAACGAGCCTCTGTTCATTATCGTGCACATGTTGTGTTGCGCACAAAATCCATTTTTTGTTTTAAGATTTAATTCCCTTTTCCACAGAAAAAACAGGTTTATAGTTTACAACTTGTATCAACTCTAAGAGAGTGAAATGTTTACTGTTGTCTGTGTTGGTGCGCTGCACATGTTGTGTGTTGTACACATAATTATTGCCACACGAAAGCTTAAGCTAGTAAGCTACACTTACTCTATGTAAACTGAGTCCAAGTTGCCTCCAAGAGAGTCTCTACTAGAGTGTGAAATATTGCAGATTACCTCAGTCTGCAATAAAACAGCCGTCATTTCATGATAAATTCCCATCTCCTGATTGCTGTACTTAATAACATAATGTCAATGTTATGCACATGAGACAACAATGTTGGAAAATTTATAGATTTGACGCTGTGATCGGCAATATCGGGATCGGCAGATACGGCTTTTGGTGATTAGTGATCGGCCCCCAAAATCCTGATTGGTGCATCACTGACTTCATGAATACAAGTTTTATTTTTATCTGAAAATGACAGTGTGTTGAATTCTGGTCTGCAAGTGCTCATGTGTTGGTTTGCATTTCGTCTCCAGGGTACCTAAGTGATGCAGAGTGGATGTCATTACTGAACACACAGTGTCAGGAACATTCTCTTTTAAGTTTCACTGCACCCAAAAACCCCCTTCACTTGGCCTTCACCTCCCCCCTCCCTTTTTCGCTCTTTGTGCTGTGTAACACCAGCTCTGTTTGACAGCAGACTCAAACAAATCCACAGGCTCCAGCCCAGCTTTCTGTGGCCAGAGGGCCTTGAGTGTTTCCGCCCCCTTCAATACCTCCTACCCCTCCAACACACTGTGATCTGCAGCCAACACTCCTCGCACACACACACCAAAAGCCTCCAGCCTGTTGCTGCCTTGCAACCCACTCAGTCACTGAATGCAGTCAGTTGGGACGCTCAGAAATTTAGGTTCCACAACCCGACCCGCTTTTAAAATCTCAGGACTCTGAAAGGGAAACAAGAGTCCTCTCACTCCGGCTGACAAGTTGGCCAGGTGGATGTGTTTCTGTTTCTGAGCGGGAGCCAGCAGAGGAGCTGTGTCTGCAGAGGCAGTGGGGGTGGAGGTGGCGGTTATTTATAACGTCCTGCTTGTGTGATTTTTTTTTTTTTTTTTTTTTTTTTTTTTTGGGAATGCCATGGCTCGTTAGAGGTCTCCTCTGGAGGATCAGGGTCAGGAGGGGCCAGATGTTGGTGATTGAAGCAGCAGGGCAAGCAGATGTCGGGCTGAAATCTCAGCAGAGACGTCAGACATAAACAGCCCCCGTGGTAGGAGATTGTTGGGGTTTCGAAGAGGAGTTTTGCTGTCCTTCGCATTATGAGTCACTCCTGGAGACCGTATGGTTGAAGGAGGCTGTTTACTTTTACAAGTAAGCGAACTAATTGACACTTGGGTGCTGGAGTCCAATAATTCAAGCTCCAACAGAGCTGGCATTGTGGTGCTCTGATTCTACACAACGCTGCCCTCTGTTGGCCGGCCTCTTTCAGTTAAGACTCATGAAAATGATTTATGAAGGTTTCTGAGTAGATGCTAAATTATAAATGTTATTTAAATCACTTAAAAAATAATAATGATAATGCAATTTAAAAAATGTTCCTGCAAAAAAAAAAAGCTTTATGCTTTTAGATGGAATTTGTATTTTCAGCTGCATGCACATCCAGCAGCAGTGGCAAATGGTGTCAAATGGCCCCCGGTGGAGCGTTGATGCAGACCCATTACACAGGCACTGATGCTGATACATCAGGGTTAATGTGAAAAAGGAGAGAAGGGAAGTGAAAGCCTGCAGCAGCTTTTAGCCTTCCCCTCTGTCTCACCTATTATTACTTCCAATTACAACAAGAACCTTAGCAAATTCTCTCTGAGACATTCCTGCATCACAGCCACATTTTCTATTTCCATCCCTGTCCTCTGCGAACAGGTTGCTGGTTTTAGCACATCAATAGTTGCCCTCTGCAGTTTAGTCATCCATGATGTCAGGTATAGCAGAAATTATTACATAACCACGAAGCAAGCAGTGACTGTCTTAATCTTTTTATTCTGTAAGAAGTCCCCGAAAGAAAACCTCTGCAAATAAACATTAATGAGTCTCAGAGGATCATTTTCAAATTGTCAAACATTGTGGTTAAAATGATGGTTGGTTTCCTGGCAAAGTGGAAAGAGTTTAAAAAATACGCCTCCTGTGAAACTAAAATGACTCAGAAATGAATCAACAATTCTGATAATCAATTTCTGGTGCCAACCAAAGCCAAAATGTGGGTGCTTTTTTATTTTTATTCATTTTTAAGCAGATTTAGTGTAGACATTAAATGTCAGCAATAAGTTGTTTCTGCTGTTAAAACGTATTAAATGAGGAATTTAATGTGGTTATCACTGTTGTCTCAAAATGTGGAAACAGTATCTGACTGATTGAATTAACTGCTTTTCATGTGTCAGTAACTATTAGTCTGTTAGGTGGGGAAGTGGAAACCGAAAATAGGAAGTTTTCTTCAACAATACTGTATATAAAGCAAACAGCTTCAGTCATTATGTGTAAATCAAGTTCTTTACTGCAGAGCAGCACTGGTCACATTTACTGCAGTCGGGCTCAACGAGACGATCTGTTTCACACACAAATTTTGCCACCATATTTATCAACCTGCCATCAACCTGCCATTGTCAAATTTGACTCCTCATGATGAGAAGTGGTGATGATGCAACATTATCAGCCCCTTCCATGACTCACTTTGTCCTGATGGGAAGCTGCATTTGTGCTTTTCATGCGGTTACATGCAGAAATGTCTGCTGGTTACAGAGTCAATATATGCCCGTTTTAGCTCAGCTTAGAGTCTATAAACGGAGAAAAAACAGCTTTTCCGGTTCTGCCCAAAGGTAACAAACATCCAAATGTCAAAGCTTACGAATCCTAATTATCACGTTGCATGTCTGTGGGCAGTAACATCCTGGAGTCTCCTTTAGCTGATGACCAGACCAAGACATCTCTCTCATAAATTAGTGGGTAGCTTTTGCACATGTAATGGTGCTGTTTGGTTTATTTTTTTAACCTAAAACTGCTGTTTACCTTTTTAAAAAAGATTCATCTCCTGTCTGTAATCTGTACACACAAATAACTGACTCTCTGGCCGTCATACACCATAACTGATGGTCTCTTTTGTTGCCTCCTGCTTTTTTTCTTGTTAATGACATTACTTGGTGAAGTATTGCAGTAAGAAAAACCGATACGCCAGCCGATATTTTGGGCCCATATTTGCGTTTTCTGCTGGTATCGGCATTGGCCGTTATGTCTGGTGTGTTGGTCGATAACCCTGACCTGGCATAATTTACAGACAGGCATCTACAGTCGTCTTCAAAATTATTCATTCCCTCCCATTACAGAAAAGGCTAAATTTACATACTAATTCAAATAACAAGAAACTAAACAAACTAATAATGAATAGAAAATTTAAAAATTGTAATTTTGTGAATTGATACGTATATTGCTTTTGAATTGTGGTTAAAAAAAAAAAATAATAATAATAAAAAACTGTCCCAGACAAATTAGATCACCTTGCTCATGAACAGGGGACCAAAACACCTGTCAACCGGTGCAGAAGTCTTATTGAACATTACAGAAAACACCTGATTGCAGTGATTGCCTTAAAGGGTTGCTCAACAGCATTTTAGATCTGGATCCCCATCATGCATGTTTGCTTGGTTTTTTTTTTTGTTTGTTTTAAATATTGATTTTGAATTACAATTCAAAATCAGTCCCATTTATTATATAGAATTTTAATTATTTTGTCAATTTCAGCTTATCTCACTGGTAGCTGATTTTTTTCCGTCTTTTATGGGAGGGTATGAATAATTGAGGACAACTGTATACAGGTAGCAGCTTTTTGTATATGTATTACATTCGTAATGTTGTAATGTAATGGGTCAAAACGCAATATCGGCCCCAAATATCGTCAGGTTGTATCAGCCATCAGCTGAGGCTGATGAAAATATCGGTATCAACCCTAAAAAATCTGTATCGGTTAATGCTTAATAAGCAATACTTAATAATATATTTTTAGTGGGAGTTTTCTGTTAGTTTAGTTCGTGAAGCCATTGTTCTTCTTACCTGGAGAGCATTTGTGTGTGCAGGTAACTTTTCGCACGAGGATCTATCACTGCAACATCAACAGTCAGGGGGTGATCTGTCTGGACATCCTGAAGGACAACTGGAGCCCCGCCCTCACCATCTCCAAGGTGCTGCTGTCCATCTGCTCCCTGCTCACAGACTGTAACCCAGGTAAGGTCTCCTCATCCTTGCACATTGGAAAACCATTTACTGTGAAAGATAAGATCTGTATAATATTGCTACCACAGGAGCTGGAGAGACTGAAAAAAGGGCAAAACGGCTCCTTCTCTGCTCTGAATCTATTCATTTTTACTCAAGGCCAGATTTCAAACCAACACACAGTCAAAGAGATGTTTCCGGATTGTTGACGGTGTATTGAGTTAAACTATGACCAATTCAGACCCCTCATTGTTTCCCCCAAGGCCGTCTGGCACCGACAGCTTGTGCCCTGAAGTTGTAAATAACAAAACCACATTTTTACCACAGGCCCACAGTGTTAAATAAAAACAAATATTATCATGTGTGACGTGTTCAGCTCCAAGTGTCAACAGTTGGAAGGTGAATCAGCGCAGACAGCAGTTGCATTCAGGACCAGGAGGAAAGATTAAAATGCCAGTTTTGTCCTGGTTTACAGGACAGAGTTCAGGCTGATAAATGTGATGGAAACTGACAAAGTAAAGCATAAAAACTGAGAGATGACGGCTTTTTTACATTATATTTGTTTCCTTAACTTGTCTCTCCCTTAATCTCAGCAAAGGCCATGCTACTCCTGGAGGGGACTCCATTAATTGTACTGTAATAATCAGTAACAGCGCTGAATTTCGGACGTGTAATCAAGTCTACTAAAGGTCACCTTAATAAAACAAAAACTATATCTGTCCCCCAGGCAAATATTTCTACAGACTAAAACTTGCAGCTGATCAGGCAACATCAATCAGAGAGATTATATAATCATCTCTATTGCTTGAAATGCTTATTTTTTATTCCATTATCTGAATCAAATCAGATTTCAGCATCCATAACAGCTAGACAGGCCTCATTTACCAAAATAGCCCTCAGAGTCAAAGAAGCTACAGTTCACCATGGATATAAAACTTATTTTAAAATCAAATCTGAGGGAAAGGCTGTGACTACAGCTGCTCTGCTGCTACTCTGAGTCACCACTGGACTTGTTTGGGCTCGCTGTGGATTTTTTTCCCCCTTCTGAAGTTACACAGCAGCCAACTCAAATCTAGCTTTTTTTTTTTCTCAATTTCACCTTTTATCTCCAATAAAAATGAATGTTTTCTGGTTCAGATACAGATTGTAAATCTTTTTTGTGTGTGTGAGGACTACAGTGGCCTTTGTTCGCAGAGAAGACAGGGAAGTAGGCGGAGAGAGAAGACCTGCAGCAAAACTTCAGATTCCACATTTATAAATAACTGTGCTGTAAAAGAACGAACCCCACATGAAATTCTTCATTTAATACATTTTATCTGCAGAAACAGGCGGCACAAGATATAATGGCACGTTTAAGGTGTGATTTGCCACCTCAGTCTGACCTCCAAAAGCTGCTGATTCATCAGAGGATCGTCTTCATCACTGTTACAAGAAGCAGCAAACAAGTCTGCTGTTATTTTTAAAGATAACACCTCAGTAACATCAACAACATGTGAAACCTGCCAGCTGAGTCCACGTTTATCATGTGATCTGATCGCAGTGCAGCAGGATACTTAATAGCTGCTGTGAATACTCGTTAGTAAGGTGATTCCACACAGGGTTTTATGTTTTTGTTATGATTACTCGATCTGGCAGATTTGCCAGAACAATTCAGGAAGGATGAACTCAACCGGAGCAACTTCCCCCCATTTTCTTGGTTACCAAGGCAATCATTTCTACCTTGTGATTTCTTTTCAGAATAAATATCAGTGGTGATGGCACCGTAGCTTCCTGAAAATGTCAGATGTTTCATGAGCCTAGAGGATGCACAACAATGCTGCAGCCTGGATTATGATGCGTTTATTTCACACTTTAAATGTTTAAGATCCAAAAAACATTCTTTTTTTTTTTTGGGGGGGTCTTTAAAGTTTTATTTATTTATATCTTTTGATGCCAAAGTAACCAAGAAGTCTTATTCCAACTAAATCCCCTCTGTATGTTCAGTTCTTTTTACTGTTTCAGTCACAAATCACAAAATAATTTCTTCATTGATAAAGCAATTAAAGGTGGTAACGTAAGACAAAAAACAGGCAGAAGCAGAAAGTTTGTATACCTAAATAAATACCTTACATTACATTGGACATTTGAGACAAAAAAAAAATTAAATTACACAACTACAGTATTAGGAAAACTTTTTCTTTCTGTACGTACTCTCAAAAATGGCTGGGACATCTTCTTTTAGATATATAAATGAAGTATTACCATTTTTTGTTTATCTCCTTGCTGAGATTTTTCTATATTTGGACCCCCCCAAATACACACACATCTTTTTTTTTCACCCTTTTTCTGGATGTTGGCACAATAAATTTTCTATCGTCTCTTAAATTATATTTAGTTTGCTGAAGCTTAAAATATTTTTGGACACCTTCTGGAAAAGTAATTTGTTTAGCTTTGAGTATAATTTGGATTATTCTGTGATAAACTGCGTCTTTAAATTTCATAATATTTGATTTAATAAATAATGGATGCGTATGGTCATATTATCCAGCATTATTTATCAGGCGTGGGGCATGTTTGTTATAAAACAATATTAAGTGTTGTCTCAATCTGCCACCCCACAGTTCTACACCTCAATACATATACGGGAGTATTAAGGTACAAATAAATTATAGACGAGGCTTTGTTACTCAGAAAATCTTTTGTTTTATACAGAATATCAAGGGTTTTTTATATTTTTGCCTAATGTAATGTACGTGCTGCTTCCAGGTTCATTTACAATCAGTTACAACTCCAAGAAATTTGACATCAAAAACACTTTCAATTTCAATGCCATCTATTTTTGATTTTACCTCTTCGAGAATCTTTTTTTTCTTTACTTCCAAATGTCATCAACTTAATTTTTTATATGTTCCGTCACAACTTTTTTTTTTTTATATCAAACCAAGTTTTGAGTAAATTTAATTTACTATAGAAAGCAAAAGTTTACTTAATTATTCACTCAGAGAAACCGATGGAAAAGGCTACAGGACCTCTACCTGTGCTCGGGAGGCTTCTTTCTTTGAAAAATAGGGGTGGGAAAAAATATCAATAAACTGAATAATCGCAATATTTTCATATGCTGAAATCAAACAGATATTTCAAAACATGGCATCGATCTATTTTACTTACAACATCTCATGAGATTTCATCATTCTGTTATAAAATCTCACGATAGTTCATGAATCCCCGCGAGATTTCGTTACAGAACGATAAAATATCGTGAGATTTTGTTGGTAAAATAGATGGATACCGTGTTTTTAAATGTCAATATGATAAAAGCATATGAAAATATCGCAATTTTTTTTTTAATTTTCGCGAGATTTCTTAACAGAACGATGAAATATTGAGATTTCATGAGTAAAATAGATCGATACAGCGTTTTTAAATGTCAATATGATATCAGCATTTGAAAATATCGCAATATTTCAGTGTATCGATATTTTTTCCCACTCCAAGTCTTTAGAAGTTTTAAAGTCTGTAAAAAAAGTTTTTTAAGTAGAAGTATTTTTTTTTTTTTTTTTAGACTTTAAACACAGCAGGCTTATCGGTTAAGTATCGGTTAAATATCTGTGGGGAGGCCAATGTCCGATACTCAGTTTTAAGGCCGATATAGGCTGATACCGATAGGGGGCCGATTATATGGTGCATCCCTAGAATTTAGTAACCCTGCGCTACAGTGATCAGGGTCTCCTGAACCAAATTGTCCAGTCCCGTACCGACCCGGAGTCGTTGGTGGAAACGGGGCTTTTGGCTCATCCGTTTAGTCGAGCCTCAGGACTTTGGGTGTGATTTGTAACAGTTCAGGGGGCATCGCTTCAAACAGCTGGTTGGGAACTGTAACATTTTAAAACCCCAGACAACTGAGGTCAAAGGCTGAGCTTGAGATGCTTATCGTGCTTTCTGGTTGGATTATTGTAACTGTTCAAAACTGTTGGGGGTGGGTGTTTCAGGAAGTGGCATCAAGGCTGTGTGAAATCATCTTTGCTGTTGTCTTTATATTTGTGATTTCCATCATTTCCTTGTTTGCTTTTCGATGCTTCTCCATATTGCTGTTTACATCCGTATCAGTCAGGGGGGATGTTTTTACCGCAGACGTGATGAATCAATTTGAATCCTTTGAAACTGTGGTATTAATCTGAAACGCATCTGCTGTGGAGGACACAAATGTTTGGTGACTGCTGTTTGTTGGTGACTCCTGACGCCTCTTCTCTCTGTGCCTTCCAGCCGACCCTCTGGTGGGAAGCATCGCCACACAGTACCTGACCAACAGAACAGAGCACGACAGAATAGCCAAACAATGGACGAAGAGATACGCCACATAGACTCCCCGCCGCCGACATCCCCCTCCTCCACCCACCTCCCCCTTCTCTGACCCTCTCTCTACCTCTCACCCTTAGTCTGTCAAAGCACACTCACTAAGTGCAACTGCCCTAATGTCCCCCTTCCCCGTCCTCCTCCTCCCAGTTTTACCTTTTCTTTGCTAAATCAGAAAATATATAAACAAAAACAAACAAAAAAAAATAATGTCCTTTGTTCCTTGTTGACTTGAAAGCTTCTTTTTTATACAAAGAGTAGATTGGGATTTTTATTTTCCAATATCTGAATGTTGGAAGTATTGTATTGGAGAAGAACACAGAATATTATAATTATCATGCGCATTTGTCCTCCAGCTATTACAGTATGTATTCTTATTTTCTTAGTGGCACCTGGAACAAACATGCAGAAAATGCTTTTTACTTTGTTTTTCCTTGTTTTTTGTTTTCTTTTAGTATTTGCCATCAGTATGTTATCAGCATGGAACAGGAAGGTTTGCATCAGTGAATTCTTCATGCTTTTTAACTTGCTCTGATTTTGTTTGTACTGTATGTATTTTTTCAAAGGCTTTTGAGGCAGACCACAAAAGTATAGGTCTGCCTGTGAAAGAGGCAGGACTTGTATATTTACTGGCTACCCGCCACCTCTGCAATTGCAGAGTGGTTTGTCGTGCACTTGTATTTCTGAAGCACCCAATAAAACACACTGT
The DNA here is from genome assembly GCA_023101725.1 of Atherinomorus stipes. Taxonomy (NCBI): domain Eukaryota; kingdom Metazoa; phylum Chordata; class Actinopteri; order Atheriniformes; family Atherinidae; genus Atherinomorus; species Atherinomorus stipes. Next base: position 582,272 of record JALJCO010005009.1, read on the forward strand.
GGTTGGCTCGTGAGAAAAAAAAAAAGCTCTGTGCCGTCTGCCATTTGTGTTCAACTGCAGCCTCAACATCCTTCAATATTCACACGTGTTCAGCCCCCATGTCAATCACTTTCTCACCTCCTTGCTGCTGATGTCACAAAAACACGCGTGACTATGAAACACTGAGCTGGGAGCGGTGCCATATTTCTTCAGGTTTTTATTACCAGCATCGGGAAAGTGTGATGTTTTTATTGGTCAGTTCCTCAGTCAGCAGGGTAACTCAGAAACTCATGAATGGATCTCCATAAAGGTTTGTAGCAAGATGGACCTTTGGAAGAAGTGATTGTGTTTTGGAAGTGATCCAGATATGAGATGTCTTCATGGTTCTGAGGGCATGTTTACGGGGTCTTCAAGATAAACTGTCAAAGGAATCTTAATTACAACACAGAAAACATTCTAAGTGGATTGTCTTTTTCTTTTAAAGAAATGTTTAAGTGCATTTAAACCGCTAACTTATTTTTAGGCATGTTTAGATGGGTCATTTATTTTGGTTCATACTAGGGCTGGGTGGTATGGACCAAATATATCACAATATATTTATTTTAGATATACAATATACAGCAGTGTTTTTACCCTAATTTGTCTGTAATTTTTCGTATCATATCAAACACCTGTTTTTAGTATTGAAACACTGACAAAACACTGGTTTGAAATGTTTGAAATCGAAGAAATTAAGGATAGTTGGCTGTTTTTTTATGATTTCTTTGTAAAAGTCTTGGGGAGGGTTGTCTTCCCGACAGTTTAAATAATAGTGGTAAGAAAAAAATATTGATACACTGGAATATCACATTTTCATTTGCTGATACCACGTTTTTAAATATAGATATGGTAGCTTTCTATTTTATTAATGAAATCTCACAAGATTTCATTGTTTTGTTACAAAATCTCGCTGTATTTCATGAAATCTCACGAGATTTTGTAACAAAACGATATCTCACAAGATTTTATTAGTAAAATAGATTGATCCCGTGTTTTTAAATATAGATATGGTATCGGCATATGAAAATATCGCAATATTTCAGTGTATTGATATTTTTTCCCACCCTTTTCAGGTGACGCCTTTGTAGTCAGTCGAGGTGCAGCGTAAAAAATTACGAAAAAAATAAAGCAAAAAAAAACCTGCACAACTAATACCGCGATATAACTATATGTGTCTATATCATATCTCTCTCATGTAAATATATGCAATATATCGCACAGCTCTAGAACAGACATGGATTACAGATGATGAATCTTACTGAACCACTTCATCCCCAGTTGCTGCACATTGTACCACCATTAGGGATGGGCGATATGGACTAATAACTGTATTCCGATAATTTCTGCTTTTTATCACTGTAACGATAAATGACTAAAAAATATCAGCCTAAATCTATTATAAATCTATCACTACATTCTGTCTTGAGAGCCCTAAAGTCATACTAGGACCCACTAAATTTCATCAATTTAGTTCAAGTAGTACACCTATATTGCAAAACTGTAGTGACACAAAAGAAACAAGCTTAAAATATGAGAACATACGTATTTGACATTTATTCAAATGGTGCAAACAGGAAAACTAACTACATAAATAACTAAATACAACCTGATGAATTGAATTGATCATTTTTATCATGAGATGACATTATTACCATGGGGAATTTCTCGGACGATATATCGCACACAATAACTTATTGCCCATCTCTAACCACCATCAGGACAGAAAGTTCACTCGGACCAGCTAAATGGTTTCCTTATGCAGTTCCAGTCAAACTACTGTCTATACTCACTGGACGCTTTTTTTATTGTGCAAAGAGACAATATAGTGACATGGACATACAAAGTGTGAACAACATTGGTGGTTTTATGTGTGTGTGTGTCATTTGAGAGTACATAAGGGGGAAACTAAGAATAGAAATGAATAGATGAGATAAATAAATAACAATGCCAACTTGCGGTTTTGCAGGTAACGTTTTTTTTTTTTTTTCGGGCCGATATTTCTAAATCTAGCAATACTTTGTTGTTCCGTAATAAAATCTTGTGAGATCTTGTTCCATTAGCAGCGATGCAGCATGCAGAAATGTCCCAGCAAATGTCCCTTCATATCCCAGCATTCCTTTCAGAGTCATGTGACTACAGTGCAGCTGCTGCTGCTACAGACTGACTTGCTTTAAAGCTGCTTATATGTCTGGTTATTAAGTTGTTGGTTAAGTTACCAAGCTGTCAGAGACATTAGAATTAGCCACACGTTGGCTATTACCTGCTAGTATCTGATATCTGACAGCCAGATGTCCAAAATGAACTCATCTGGCTGAGATAAGGATATTTTGGGATCTTTGCCCTTGGAGTAGAATGAAGTTGTATCTCTCAAAATATACCAAAACATACAACCTTCCAGTTGTCTGCATAGATCGGTATCGGTTGATATCAGATACTGGAAATTAAGAGTTGGACAATATCCAATATCTGTAAAAAAAAAAAAAGCCAGTGTCGAACATCCCTGATAATAATGAGTAGAATAGAAATAATAATGGATTACAATAACAGCAGTATGTGGGAAGGAAGGAGGAGGGGGGAGTGGAAAGGGCATATCTCGTATGAAATTGATTTTTTTCTCCTTTAAATTTATTCAGTGTGCCCTACCGACCTGTGGAGGAGCGGCCCCAGCCCTCCCCCCCTCCTGGGAGCCCCAGTCCGCATGCAGTGCAACAACCTACCCAATTTACTTATTTACATTAAAATAAGGTGGGGGATAACATGAGCCCGTTAGTTTGTTTTATATTTCCCCCTTTCTTTTTCTAAATTTGTGTAGTGCATTAAAAAAGGGTAATACGCCGCATGTGAGCAACTCACTGCACACTATTAGTTACACTTGTTCAGCTGCTTGTTAACACAAATATCTAATCAGCCAATCACAAGGCAGCATGTAGACACGGACAAGATGATGCACTGAAGTTCAAACTGAGCATCACATAGGAGATTTAAGAGACTTTGAACGTGGCACGGTTGTTGCTGTGAGTATTTCAGAAACTGCTGATCTACCAGGATTTTCACTCACAACCATCTCTAGGGTTTGGAGAACGGTCTGAAGAAGAGAAAATATCCAGTGAGCAGTTGTCTTCAGCTCTGAAGCAAAAAGGGCGTCCAACTCAGCAAGCTGGCAAGCAAGCTGGTCCTAATAAAGTAGCCGGTGGGTGTATATGGGCTATACGTGGCCAAAACACAAAGCACACAGGGTTTAGTGCATGAGCGAACACAGAAACATGAACATGGACTGTGTTTACATGTGATAATATCTTGATCAAGTGCCGAAACTACTCTTATTGCTATAAACTACATCATGAATACGATTAAAACTTGGAGAGTAAAAGCTGGCACACACGTGTGTGAACATAAATTTACTCACTGAAAACAAATCAGTCTCCCTAAAGCATTTTACTGCAGACGTTTTTAACCAAAGGCAGATTTTTTTCTACTTCAATAAAGTCTAAGGAGAAAAAGTGCTTTTACGCCTGAACCCTTAAACTGTCACTCAAGTGTCTGATGTCATTTTTAAAAGGTTTGTGTATTTGTTCTGTTATAATAACCTAAATCACTACATGAATGACTGAGTGTCTTTATGAGAGGGTAGTCTTGGGTACATAAATATGTGGCTTTTATGACAGAGTGGGACTTTTCATGTTTTAAGTTTGTCCCTGAATGCAGCATTTTGATTTTGTGCCTTGTTACTGTACATGAATAAAACAGAAGCTTTGAGGCTTTTTCTACAAAACAAAATACTTTTTTTTAATACAAACACTGTATCCAGTGAGGATCTGAGTGTTGTGACTGATCACTGGTATGTATAAATATTAGCGTGCCCGTTAGCCAGACGGCTTCCCGTACAGTCCTGATGCAGAAAACACAACAAAGCTTTTTTTTTTCTTTTATTTATTTCTTTTAAATTTTCATTTTATTCATATGAAGGCAGGTATGTTAAAAATTAAAGATAATAAAGATAGGTCTGTTTAATTGGAAAAAGTGCTTTCTTTCTCTTTTCCTGGATCTTAAAACTTAACTTGGCAGAAAAAAGAAATTTGTGTTTATCGATTATTTCTCTCATTAATAAAACCAGATGGTTTTGTATTATGCATCGTTGATGATGAGTCCTTTTCAAAACAAAGTAACATGTAGATATTGCTTTTAGGGAATGAGCAACACAGCTAAACATGGTAGTGTCCTCAAAGATGTGCCAAAATCCCCTGCAATATTCTTCTGTTGGTTTACTCGTGTTCTTCGTTGCTTCTTGGATAATTGAACTTTCCCACAGTTATGAGGAGAAACCAACACGTTGGCCATTTTTACACTTACATTGATATTACCTTAGGAGCATGTGGAAGATGCAAACACAGCTGCAGCAGGTTGGCACCTCATCCTCATGCTGGTAACCAGCCTGGCTACATTTTAGCCCCGTTTCCACCAGCCGTTCTGGGTCGGTCCACAATTTTTGGGGGCCCCACAGGTAAAAACTAGGATGGGCACCCTTATATCCAACCCAACCCATCCTACTTTTTTGGGACCCTTCTGTAGGGGTACTGATCTAAGTGATCCCGACCAAAAAGGTGGAGCTTAAAGGATAAGTTTCTTTTTTTTTCAACCTGGGCCTTATTTCTAGGAGTTTATATGTGCACTGATTCCCCAGTAACATTTCTGTATCACTCTGACTCCTACGTGGGTTATTCAGATTTTTTGCGATCAGCGTATGTCCGTATAATGGGAGTAAACGGGGCAGCCAGAGCGGGCCTCTATATAAGACATTATCTGCCGCAAAACTCCTTTAATTTCATCAATACTTACTAATGAATGAACAAACGAAATTCCCGGTGACTTTTGGTCCCTTTTTAGTCCGACTCTAAGTACCTCAATACTGTATGAAAGGATCGTTCGCCATAATTCAGCCTTTTCATAGAATAGCAGGAGCTACTAGTTAGCACTACTGTTAGCACTGGCTACAATAACCGAGGTTCTGTGGGCGGGACCAAAATGCACACTTGTTCTGTTGTCAATGAGTCTCCATGGTCCTCATCTGCTGAAACGCGTGCTCTCGCGGAGAGCAGGCGGGGTGATACGGAGATACGTGGAGACATTCACCCATACACTCAGCAGTAACCTGCAGACATGCGCCTCTCCACACACTCACGTTTGAGTAAAAAAGAGTTGCTGTGTTCTGTTGAACACGGCTGCACGTCAGGCTTGAAGAAGTTCGTATTGAGTCTCTGTGGATCTATAAAGGACGTACGGCGGTGACGGATTCACCAACCTGACACAGACGCAGATGCAGCGTGAGTATGAAAGAAAGAAAACAGCATCATATTCCAGCAACAAGTTTCCCTGAATTATTTTCTTCACCCATGACCCGAATTCAGTTATTAGTTAATACGAAAGATATATTACACTAGTTCTGCTCGTTAGATCTGTCTTTGTCTGACCGGAGCGGTTCAGAAACAGTGATGATGATGATGATGATGAAGGCCTGATTGCAAACTTGAGTCCGCAGCCGAACACGCGCGCACAACAGGAAGAATTATAAACTGGAATCATCACAAACATCAGTTTCCCTCAGAGATAAAAGACACGAACGTTTATTAGAAACTTCGTGTTTCTTCGTGGTGGCTGGAAGCCGTTATAACGTCCTGAGGAGGAGACGGAGGTGCAGGGAGATTTTCTGCCAGTTCGGTCGGCACATTCCTGCAGAAATGAAATCATCCACAAGCTTTTCAGTGGGGAGGACAAAAAGATTGCTGTTGTCCTTCGTACACCAGGTACAGAGCAGTTCTGATGCGAACTGGACGCCATGATGTCGATTTGTTATCGTAGGTCTCGGAGGAAGGGACTTGGAGAGTGTAGTTCGGGGAGGGGGTAACTGGCTGGAAGTCAATGATGTAATATGCTGAACTAGGAGTAAATATGCTGAAATGCCAATCAGCCCATTTGTGAATGCTAACTTCGCCATGTACGCAGACACACTCAGGGAAAAAGGAAACGCTAATCTATAATTTAAGTCCTTCGGGGACATAGGCAAGCCGGGAAAACTAAAATATATGATCAAAAACCTCAAAAAAATGCAAATGTCATGTCAGGGGCATTTTAAGCCTGGCATTCCACTGTGCGATTTTTTCAACCGCTGCTCGCGGCCCCAACACAAATTGTGCGAATCAGTCACAGAGTTCAAAAGTTCACAGCTTGCAATGTCTGTCATGCAACGCAATAAATACAGCTAGTAGTAGAAGAAGAAGAAAACGAAGAAGAAGACGACAATAACAACAAACAGCAGCAGTGTGCCATCACCAAAAAACGCGCTGCCTTGGCAATTTGCGCTCTTCTTTGTGAAGAATACGCCCAAACTAAAAGGCGACGAGGTCGTGTGTGGACGAGGAATTGGCTGAGCAGACATGGGCTGTACGGTCTGTAGGTTTTACAACAAGATCTCCATCCAAATGACAAGCCGGGTCGCCATGCTGCCTCTGGTTTACTTCCGTTTTTGTTTCACGCATGCGAAATTTGAGAGGAAAGAGTTCTCAGTCTGGTCGTGGCGCTGCTTCAACTTGCGATTCACTCACCAGCTACGACCAAAATATCAAACAGGTTTGATTTTCTAGCGACTCACGATTTCTGATCGGGTACACTGATCTAGTATACTGCACGACACATGATTTGGCCAAGAGTCGGCCCGATCGCCAAACTTGTCGCACGACTGGAGAATCGGCTCAAAAACAGGCAAAAATTGCACAGTGTGTGCCGGGCTTTACCTAGTTTTATTCAAGAGGAGAAATAATCAAACAGATTTCCATACTTTGTTGTGCTAAGTTTATGTTAAGGCATGCTGAAGGTGTCAAAGATTTATGGAAGACAGCTATATGAGGAAAATATAACTTATCTAAGCAGTGTGTTATATGACTGAAATCAATAACCTTTAAGTCAAAGACTATAGTAAAACAAAATGGATAATAGATTGCATTGTATTGCTTCAAACTGAAAAATTACCCTCCTTTTAAAACTGAATGCATCCTCCATTAGAGTCCATAACTGCTGTAAAGTAACTTTTCTGACATGTAAATCTATTAATATCACATTTACAGAAAAGAAAAATAATCTTTAGTGTGAAAATGTGTTCTCCAGATGATATTTCAACTCATGGCCTCATTATTATGCCTCATGACTATTTCCTAGAACAGTCCACAGACATGTGGTCAGTTTAAATGTGGTTGTTTTTTTTAAGTTTCTGCGGTTGTTGAAGCAGCAGCTTAGTCAAAACTGTAGCTCTATTAAGTAATAATTCTTCCTCGGTGATATAAAACAGAAACTCACTTTCCAGATATTTTAACTCATTAAAGTTTTATTTTACATGTAGTATTATTTTCAAAATCGGATTAAGTTAAAGTATGTGTCATATATCTGGGTGTGTTTGCAAATTTAGCCAACTTAAGCTCACAAGCTCGATCTCATGTTGCAATTGATGAGCTCCCAGGGCGTAATAACCTGATTAATCTGCGTTCATTACTGCATGTGGAAGACGCATGTAGGCTGACCTGATTCTCCAGTAGGACCGGTGCTGTTCTGCCTACTGCAGCCGCGGTAGGCTACTTCCGTTCCGCAGAGGGCGACAGGCACCAGCCAGCCTCGACGGTGGCGGAGGTCCAGACACAATAGAGAGGCTAAGTTCTGTTAGCAAGCACGGTAGGTGTTTTGATGCAGATATTTCGACATTCAAGTGAGGTGTGTGCGCAGGTTTGCTGCTTGTGCGTGTTTTCGTTTGATGCCGATGCGGAGCCTCACGTTAAAAAGACAAAACAGGACGATCGGGGTTAGTCAGTCGCACGGGGGAAGGGCTCCGGCTATGTCCTGGAGCGGAATGGTTCCTTACAACAGTCTTCTCTTGTAATGGTTTACTCCTTTATTTGCCTTTTGGTGCACAACGCGGCGGTAAATAACGTTAACAACGCAGCTGATGTCGACATTACTGTAATCTCATCCCAGAAGTCGAGGGGCCTGAATCTTCGTTGCCAATTGCAGTTTAGAAAGGTGGAGGTGGGGGGCGTTAGGAGGTTTATCTAGCAGTGATAATGAAGGAGAAGGGGTTGAACTAAACAATTATCTACCTTAGGAATAATGTAATCACTAAATGGCAGATTTGCCCCGAGTGTAAAGCTGTGAAATGGTTAACTTGAATGTGCGTTTTGAACCTCGCTAGCTAGCCAGCTAACGATACTTCGTGTCGCGGAAAAAAACGTTAGCTAACATTTAAAAACCGTCGTAGAATCTAATCCTTGTTGCCAAATCTCGCGAGAGAAACAAACCAGCGGAGCTGTGGAAACATTTTGGCCTTTAATTAGAATGAAAACATTCCTATTGATTAATTTGTTTTAACAATCCGCCACGAGGTTGATGACAACACTAATTTTTAATTAACGTTGCCAGAAAGGGTAGCCCTGCAGTAAAACTTTATGTGGGTGGTAATTTGGTCCTGTTTTAAACTTATAAAGACAATTTGAAATTATTGTGTTCATTTTTGAGGCTACAGTTAAAGCTAGCTTATGTTTAGTTTACCATGTATTTATTTTACCATGTTATTTAAAATAGTAAGTTTGTTATTAAAATTAACTTATTTTTAAAAAGTATTTTACCATTTTCATCAACCTTATTATGCAATACTTAAAAAAAAATTGAAATAGTTGACCATTTTGACAAATTGGAGGGCAAATTAATTTGTTTGCATGCTTTTTTTTTTTTTTCTTTCTGCTCAAGGTTCCGGCAATCTTCTGCAATCCAAACCGGTATGTCGGATGAAGATTCCCGTGCCAGCACCAGCTCTTCCTCATCGCCACCTTCCTCCAGCCAAAGCAGACAGAGGGACCCATCTTGCAAGAAGAAACAGGAGAGCAAAGCCAGCATGAGCAAGACCTCCAAGCTGCTTTCTACCAGTGCCAAAAGGTAAAAAATAGAAATAGAGCCTCAGATCATGTAGCAGGGTTTCAGCACAGCTCAGAAAATATCCTTTTCTCCATGTTTGGCTATGTTTACATGAAAATATTTGACCTGATTTGAGAGTCTCAAAGGAAATTGTTTATATTCACTCTAAATGTTCAATATTCACTTATTTCAGTCTTTTTTGTATAGCACCAGTTTACAGCAAAGTTATGTCAAGACATTTTTACAGGCACAGTCCGATTCATTGTCATCCAAGTAAAATAAACCTATTATATAATCCGCATTACTCCAGTTTATGATAATGGTCAGGGCCCCAGACTAACTTTTTTTTTTTTTTTTTTTTTTTTTACTAGGAGCAGGGTGGCCCCTAAATTTTTTGGAAGTGCTAGCAGAAAACTTAGGGGCACACATTGAAATCGATTGCAAAGCAAATATTCACATTTCCTCTCATTTTCACTGGATTTCTGATAAATGCCTGAACAATAAATGCAGAAACTGCAATGCTCCCAGGTCAGGGAACATTTTATGTTCCAACTGGCACTGTTTTCTCTCAAGGTTTGATGTTTTAGCCGTGTGGTGCCAGTTTTATAAGCAAATTTTGTGTTCAGTTCAACAGATCAATGAACTCACTGTTTGTATTGGTTTACTGTTTTTGAGTCACAAATCTGATCAATTTTCTGATCGGCAAAAAGAAAAAAGATGAGACAAATTTACCTATTTATTTATTTTTGCTTATTAAAAACATTCAACTCCACTCAATTAAGAAAAAAGAAATTTGATAAGATATTATGATAAAGGGACTAAAGACAGATGACCAAATTGCAAGGTTATGTGTGGTATCGCCAGTTCATGCTATAAAAACCATGATAAAGAGGGATGGATAAATGTCCAGTGGTCCATAATAATAATAATAATAATAATAATAATAAACAAACACTGAGACTCCCTGACCGATTGACCAGGGGCCTGTACGACGAAGCCGGATTTTCTCTTATCGAGGTAACTTTAGGGTTAACCCTGGGTTTTTCGTCCTATGACGCTGGTTCACTTCTGATCGGGTTCTATCTCCCCGGTAACTTATGCTGAACGCCTAACCTGGTCCGGACCAGGTTAGGTTCTGGATAAGAGATCACCGAGTATAAAAGCACCACCCCCTGACCAATTAGCGCTCTTGGAAAATGACCTGCCCACTTTTACCTGTCGAAGCTGGTGCGCAGATCATGAGAGGAACTCTGAGAAGAGAGAGAATATTCAGAGATGGTGCAACCCTTTTTAATTTGCCAGATGACACGTTATATGTAAGATGGAGGTTTTCCTCTGCTGGACTCCGTTACATCTGTCAGCTGTTGAAGCCGAACATCACAAATGTAACGCATCGCAGCCGCACCGAAAACACCACAGATGCTCTGCATCGCACTGAGGTTTTATTCAGGTTAATAGACTCAATAAATTAATTTTAATATAAACCAACGCCTCACCTCGAGTGAAAACAAATATTAGTGCTGTATTGATGCAGCTGAATAGTTAAATTTTTGTAGCCGAATTGTGCACAGTGTTCAAATCCCACTCAATAAAATCATTCATTCATTCATTCATTCATTCAATGGTAATTTCATGCACACCGTTGGCGATGCTGATTATATTCTTGTATTTGTTCTCATGATCATGTTGCGCCGCTGGAGTTGCATCTGAAATAATGTGGTTAAGAGGTCACACATGCAGAAATCATGAATTTATGGGGCGCACACCCATCCACGCCGTTACAATGAGTGCATGAGCCTAACTGTGCGTTCAGACCAAGAGCGACTAAAGCTGTAAAATTGCCGGAAGTCATTCACTTTCAATGGACAGGAGCGACAAGAGCGAATAAAGCGACAGAAGCGACGAGCTACAAAAGTTGAGCGATTAAAGCGACTAAACAAAGTTAAAAATAGTTTAACTTTATGCAAATTGGCTATGACACGTTGCGGCTGTAAAACCCTGACAACCAATTGGAATGTTTGGCCTGAGTGTTGCAAGTCACACCGCGTCTCCTACGGTTGCAAAAAGCAACAGAGGCCCAACTTTTTGTAGGTTTCTATGAGCCCCAAACGCGAAACTTGCCTGCTAATCGAGCGCCTAGCATGCTATGTTTATGGGACGATATGATTTATAAATATGGAAAGAACTATGTTATAATAATAATAATTGACAGGGATAAAAATACGTATTTCCCTTTTGTCCCTCGTCTTGACATTTAGTTTGAGAGTAAAGGCCTTTTCACACTGCGAATAAACAGCACGAAATTGCGAATAATTCGGAGGAGAAATATCGACGCATTTGTCTATACACACCTGCTCCGACGCGAAATTACGATGATGCTAGAACAAACTCGCATCCGTTATTCCAGAGGAACGTGAGCGCATGCAGCAGTGACGGAGGGAGAGACGAGAGACGACAGGGAAACTTCTGGATGCTGGAAACAGCTGATCTCACCGTGGAGATGCCAAATGGGGATTTTAAATACAACACCTGTAGCTAATAACCTCGAATGGCTACAAAATGTAGGGAAAACGCTGCTACTTCAGCTATAGCACCCCCCCCCCCACAGCCCCGTTTGCCAAACAATAGTGCTGCAACATGAAGGTGATAACACCTGAGCCATAATGATGCAGGAACAGCGATCAAGCGACACCTCTCTCTTTTTCCTTTCTCTTTTTGCTTCCCACCAGCTCTGTGACGGTCAGAGCGCCTTCTCTGATTGGTGGATTGCGCATCTGTCGGATGCGAATATTAAGAAAATCGACCCCAGTTCGAAAAAATAAACGTCGCAAAATCGCAAGACGGAATTTTGATATATAAATAAATAAATAAATAAATATCCGGAGTAGGTGTGTAAAGGCCTTTAGAGATAAATGAGTGAAGATCTGCAGATGCAGATCAGTGAAGATGATGTACTTAACTAAGCTACAACATTATTTTGTTTTGGGGTGTAATTTAATCAGTTATGTCCAGACCGTTGTTTTTCAGTAGGAGAGGGATTTCTGGTTAATCACAGGCTACAACTTGTCAAAGCACAAGGCAGCAATCACGAAAAGCATCACTGCAAAAGCTCTGCTAATGGTAAAAAGCATACGGTCCTTTTAAAAGGATATGCAAAATTGAACGTGATGTCATAAGCGACTTGAGCGACAAAAGCGAACAGATTTTTTGTAGCAGCTATTTTTATGAGCGACAAAAGCTATTTTACAGCTTTAGTCGCTCTTGGTCTGAACGCACAGTAAGCCTGGAAATATCTAGGCTATATGTACAGTATGAGAAGGAAATCCACAGAGGAAGCGCTGTAGTGTGATTAAGTGACACTAAATGATCAGAGTCCGATATTGTTTTATGATTGTACAATCACACGGACTTACGCATTAACAGAGTCTGCAATTTTCTGCCAGCATTCCTTCCTGGTTTTTGCTGCAGCGACCGTGTTGTTTCTGGCCTGAATGATGTTCCTGAATTCTGCATATTTGTTAAGTATCATCATCTGCTCCTCCATGGTGAAATATGTCGCTCTCTATTTCTCCATGTCTGCGATTGGTCAGATGCTTCCAACGCCGCCTCTTTTAAGTGAGCGCACACTGATTAAGATTGAAAAACCCTGGGTTGAATTACCGAGTTGATAACCAGCTTCATAGTACCGTTTATCAAGACCGCAGATGTCTGGTTAAGTCAACCCAGGTAGCAGAGAGAAATCCCGGGCATGTTAATCCGGCTTCGTCGTACAGGCCCCTGGTGTCACTGGTAATGATGTAGCAACCACAAATCTGCTGGGAGCTTTTATTTTGAAATTTACCAGATGCTTTACATTGCTTCTGTGTCTGATTTTCTAAAGCGTAACACTTTCTGGAAGTGTGCTACGTCAAAAATTGAGATGTGACGACTAGACGTTTCTGACTTCTGGGGTATGGCTTCATACAGTGAATTAAACCATTGACTAAAACAGCTGTGTTTAGCTTCAGAAGCAGCGCCGCCCATGGAACCGATGTGCACCTTCACTGACCAGTAATTCTGTCAGTAACAGAATATATTCAATTTAAAAAAAAAAAGAAAAGAAAATTTATTGGTCGCACATGTGCAAGTAGATGAAAAATTTGCTCGTACTTTCTCACATTTTAGTTGCAAAATGTGACCATTTGGTTGCAGTCTGGAGCCCTGATGGTTCTTCCAAGCCCCTGTCTTTAAATGGGGGTACGCATACCCCGGGCACTTTGAGGCATTCCAGGGGGCACATGAAATTTTAATATCTACATATGTTTTATCTAATAAATTAAATAATACTCAAAACTTATCTAATAAAGATTTCAGTAAATTTAAGTGTATGTTGATAAGCTGAGTTTAAAGTCAGGTTTTTAATAAAACAGTGTAAAAATTGTCTTCCACATACTGACCTGGTTTGACCCAACCTGTTATGAGCCAAATGACATCTAACGTCAGTCACTGTCACCTTGATAACGTAAGAAATGGAGTCGTGGTTAAAGAGTAGTAGAAATCTGACTGAAAATAAAGGACTAAGGCCCTGATTTACGAAAGGTTAGCACGTGCTAAAATGAGCTCTGTCTTCATTACACACGCAATAATCCGCTGCAGCGGATTTACTAACAGGGCAAAAGGAGGTTTGCGCCTGTTAACGGACAAAATAGCCCTACTACCCATTTTGCGTGTCTGCTGTAGATGAATATGCAATCTGGGCATTTCTGCCAAAAGGAGCAAAATATAGGGGGGAGACTATGCAAACAACTCAGCTTAACACATGCAATGTGATTCATCAACCATGTAACGGAAAGCGGGCACAAAAAATTACATGTTTTTTAAGCATGTGAAAAGCAGGTGTTAGCTGGCAGCTTCATGCACATGCCAGTTGAATAAAACAAAAGGACAAAGTGGAGGTTTTTAGTTTACTTTGCAGTAGATTTTTTTTTTTGGGGGGGGGCTAGACTGAAAATATATTTCACTAGGGGTACTTTGTAGAAAAAAAGGTTGAGGACGCCTGATCTAAGCCCATGAATTTAAAAAAATTGATATAAAAAAAAACCACACAAAAAAACCCAAAACATAATCTCTGCGGATTATATCTAATTCCCTCTTCAATCCTCGACATGAACAAAACAGGCGAGAGTGGAAAGAAAAAAACTCCCTTTTAACAGGAAGGAAAAACCTCCAGTGGAAGCTGATGCCTCTGTCCTGTCCTCTCAGCCTTCCTGAATCAACAGGAACCATAACCAGGGTACCTGCTGAGAGACACAAGAGAAACACAAGTTAATGACAGTTATAAGACAAAATTACCTAAAAAGAAACATTTCAGTGAGATATAAAAACTTTTTTTAAGTCAGTGTATCTTAGTTAAGAAATGTTATCAAGAAAATTTTGCTTGTTCTATTTGCAGAATTTTTTGCTTATTACAAGCATAAACATTTTTTTTTCAATATCTTAAGTTTTTAAAAAAAGATTTTTTTGTTATGCTTGTAATAGGTAATATATATATATATATATATATATATATATATATATATATATATATATATATATATACATAAGGGCTGCACGGTGGCGTGGTGGTTAGCACCGCAGCCTCACAGTAAGAAGGTCGCTACTTCAATTCCTGGCTGGGGAGGGGGTTTGAACAGTTCTAACAGTGGCCTTCCTGTGGTGAGTTTGCATGTTCTCCCCGTGTATGCGTGGGTTCTCTCCGGGTACTCCGGCTTCCTCCCACCATCCAAAGACATGCATGTTAGGTTAATTGATCACTCTAAATTGTCCCTAGGAATGAGTATGAGAGTGAATGGTTGTCTGTCTCTCTGTGTTGGCCCTGCGACAGACTGGCGACCTGTCCAGGGTGTACCCCGCCTCTCGCCTGATAATAGCTGGGATAGGCTCCAGCAACCCCCGCGACCCTGAACTGGATAAGCGGTACAGAAAATGACTGATGATGACTGATGACTATATATAGGCCTATATATATATATATGTGTGTGTGTGTGTGTGTGTATCTGACAACAGAAGGAACAAAATTTTCTTTATAAGAATTATTGAAATAGGATGCATTTCCTTAAAATAAGTTCTTATATCTCACTGAAATGTTTCTCTTCAGGTAATTTTGTCTTGTTTTGAGTGTGATGAGATATTTTGACTAAAAATTAGAAAAAATATACTTGGTGAGATTTGAGTTTTCAGTGCAGCGGTCTATGCCTAGTACAGCAGCATCACTAAGGGATGGCTAAACAAAGCAAAAATTAGACCCTATAAACATTTTATGTTTTGGTTCATTCTAATGAAGCTGTAAACTTATGGAAGTGTCTTCTCCTGTTATTAGCAGGAAGAGAGTTTAAGTAGACCTTTCATCTCTCTTTTCTAAGTTATCCTTCCAGAAGTTGTTGGAAATCTTTGGATGAAAGTCAGGCAGAGTGGTCAAAGAGCACTGATATGTTTTTTTTATGAATAAACGGGAATTCAAACCTCTTGGTTAATCCTAAGGTCGCTTTAGCCCCGTTTCCACCAGCGGGTCTGGGTCGGGTCGGATCGGTCCACGTTTTTTTGCGTCTCCACAGATAAAAACTGGGACGGGTACCCTTATATCCGACCCGACCCGGACTACTTTTTTGGCACCCTTCGGTAGGGGTACTGATCTAACCGATCCGGACCAAAGAGGTGGAGCTTATACACAGTAATCAGCTGATTCATTGAAAAATCCGCCACTTCCCGCGTGACCCAGCGTAAAAACAAAGCCGGGGTGACTCCTTTCTGTTTCTGTCACGTGTGGCGCCGGTGTTTTGGTTAAACGGCGTTACACGGCGATGATGTCACACAATCGCGTAGCAGCGCTGTCCAGCTAATTCTCCGCCTCCAGAATAAGGGTACAGGTTGCTGTCGGGACACAGCGTGAAATCAACACATCCGTACCCAAACCCACCCGATCCGGCCTGGCCCGGCCCGACCTGACCCAGACCCGCGGGTGGAAACGGGGCTTTACACACCAGGGCTGTTTGGTCCACTAAACGGACCAGAGTTCGTTTCCTCAGATAGTCCGCTTCGTTTGGGCAGGTGTGAAAGCCCATCCGAACTCTGGTGCGAACCAAACAGGCAAACTCTGGTCTGCCTGAAAACGTGGGTCTCTGTTCGCTTGCAAGCGAATCCTGATCCGGTTCGTATGCAGTGTAAAGCTAACCGGACCAAACACAGGACCAACTGTACGTGGTGACACTACAGCAATGCAAACGCAATGTATCAGGGTAGAGGAGGTGCAGCGCACACTCCAAACCAAAATAAACGTGGCAAGAGGACAGACGTTGTTCTTTTCCTCTTTAGTTGTCCAGCAACAAAATTGGACTAAAGCAGCTCTTGAATATTAAGGCTACAGGCTGAGAGTGCAACTGGGAAACATTAATTTGAAAACTCAAATCCTGATCACCTCATGCAAGCTGTGTTGCATTCAGGTAGCAAATGCTGACACTCGACTGGGGTGCAAAATGCACTAAACCAGTGATGTCGTCAAGTGTTGATCCTCAAGGGCTGTTTTCCGCTTGGTTTTAGATGTTTCCCTGCTCCAACTCACCTGATTCAGATTGAACGAATCTCCTCCAGCTCTGGCTGTTCATGACCAGCAGGAAACATTTAAAACCTGCAGGACACCGACCCTCCAGTACCAGAACTGGACATTCCTGCACTAAAACAACTTATGTACACAAGTTTAAACATCATGAGCGCACAAGTCAAGCTTTAGTGAGAAGTAATGATTTTGTTAGGAGATAATTGCTCACATGCATATTACTTTGTCTTTGGGAAAACAGTCCTGATGTAGATTTAGGGTAAATCTTCATGATGGACAGGACTTCTGTAAATTGCTAATTAAGCATTATGACCTTTTTCCTCAAATGAACTTGGCACAAGCTACTAGACGGCAACGACTAATATAAGAACAGCTGGCATGGCGGCTGGAGCTGGAAAAAAATGACATTTTTCTCATTTATTAACTAAATTCAGCTCTGATGTGAGTCTACTTTGGTGATAACCACCAAATAAACAATAGATATTAATATTGACAATGGCAGCACTAGTAACAATGGCGGTTATATTCTCCATGCTATCACTGGCAGCTGCCATCAGTCATCCAGTCATTTTTCTTGCAAATCAATAAATGTGTCACCCTGTGAGGTTAAACAAAGATATGACATCACCAGCGAACTACAGTAGTTTTCTATCATCTCTATCATCTCTTTGCATCATGATTCAGCAGCGACACAGAAAGAAATGATTGAAGAGGAACACCAGCTTCAATTTTTTTTTTTAAGGAGTAACATAAAACTTCCCTTTTTGTTTTTAGAAATGAAACCTGTAATGCCTCTAACACCTTCTGTGCGGTCATAGTCTGATTTCCTGTTTCTATATCCTCTTTTTTGCGTAGAAGCAGTCACTAAAACGTGGTTACTCACTAAATCTCACATTTTTTAACGAATGGATTGACGGGTAACGTGTTTAGTGAAGCTGTAAGTTCAGGTTGAAGTTGTGTTGCAGTAATATGGACTCGATTCTTCAGTGACTGAGTTTGATTCTTTATGTGTGCAGGATTCAGAAAGAGTTGGCTGACATTACACTGGACCCGCCACCAAACTGCAGGTGAGTTTTGATGTTTACTTGATGGCTGTTCATTTTCTATTTCACAGTTTTCTCTGTAAAACACACATGAATTACAGTATTTCCCCCCATTTTAGCTGTTTAAACACCTAAAATCTGATCGTAAAGCATCATTGAAATGAAGTCAGCCTTGGGTGATTCTGTCTGTAATTAGACTGAATTTAACTTGAAGTTCACTTGAGGCGTAATTGTGTACAGTTATGATTCTAAGACAGCATTTAATGTGGTTTATTTTCTGATGGCAAGGATGTAAAGACGGCAACATTTTTAATTTAATCAGTGTCAGATAACCATCCTCAGGTAGACTGATTAATGCAACATGTTTGGCTGCATCCAGTTTGCATTAAAGATCCACTACAATCCTCCTTTTGCTTATTTCAGTGTTCTCAGTGGTCTTTACATTGTGGTTTTGAAAGTTTAACCAAAATCTCAAAACCTGTGCCGCTTCCTTGGACTCTGCTATTGCAGAATGGCTGTAGCTGTAAATAAAGAGGATATTTGGATTTAGTATACAACCGAAACGAGGCACCGCATTCTCAAAATCAGCTTTTTTGGCCGAGATAAAGCCGAATTTGGATTCATAATTAGCATTACACACTGGATGATGAAACTTGAAGGTAGAGTTGAAATTTTCCCCCTGAAAATAAACACTAGACTTGCGGAAGGGAAATCCGTCTCAATCCGCGCCTTTGGGCCTCTACTCTCGTGTGGTGGTGACTTTGTTTGCTACATTTTGTTTTTTCCCTTTGTTTTGGTGTATTCGGGAAGTTTCTGGGTGGGGATTTGCAAATTTGTCTCCGGCCAATGACACAGCAGAGCTGAAGGTGTAGCGCCCTGTGGGGATAAACTCATTGACTGAAGCAGACACCAGATTCACTTGAATTCTTCATGGGGAAAAAAAACTTGTATTATTGGCTCCCAGTGGGAACAAATAAAGGTACAAATACTTACAGTGCAACAAGCATAAAACTGATGTCATTGGAGTACTAAAATAAAATAGAAATAACAAAAGAATTCAAAATGGTTAAATATTTACGGTAATTAATAGTGTTTGCGTTTATCACAGATAAATGTTTTCCTATATTTAAGGTGGAAACTCATTGTTTCCTGTCTTTAACTCTTTAAACTGCAGCTCTTTGTCATAACAGTTGTCAAACCATCATGTCCAGTACCAGGGCCTGAAATTAACTGCGGGATTGCGGGAATCGCGCATAATACCATCAATTCCCGCAAACTTCGTTCTTATAATGCGGGAAATTCCCGCTTGCAATTGCAGCGACATAATGTGCAGTGAGCATTTGCATCGGAGCCATAAAATAACGTAGAATAAAGGGCTCGACACGCTTGAGGCGACATCGCTCCCTCTCCTTTCATTCAGAAGGAGTGACGTCGCCTCCCGCGTCGGCCCTTTAATAAAGCGCGCGCTCCCTTTCTCTCTCTCTTCCTCTCGTAACTGTCAGATGTCGCAGCTTCCCTCATGTTGATAAACCAGCCATTGTTGGCGGATTTCCTGCTGGTAAGACGATACTTTCACGGAGTCTTATCACGTAAATCTAACTTCGGGTCCCCTGAAGGGAAGCTGGTCTGGACCAACACCAGTAAAGATCTGCACTGTGGCAGCGCCGGTGTCGGTCTCGTTTACGACCCAAATCCTCCTGATCCTCAGGTAGCGCCGGTGCTGGTCACGGTACCAAGCAGCCCAAAGAAAAGTTTTAGCCAAGTGGCTCAGAATATCCGTGTTTCATCATAATGACGAAGGCACGAGCTGCTCAGTTTAATGTTGGTGTGATGAGACCATCATCAGCGCTGCGTCACCGTTTCTCACATGGCAGCTGAATGTGAGATCGATTCATAGATAAAGATAATATTGATAGATAATAGTTTGAATACATTTTATACTTTGACGCATAGGCTAAACAGCATTAAATATGTCATATTAAAAATCTCAATTTTGTATTATTTTGGAGAAAGAAGCTGATTTTGGGAATGTTTCCTCACCATTTTCTCACATTCTCACTGCTCTTCACTTGTTCTTGTTTATCTCAGCTTCTTTATTGTTTTCTCTGTTTTTCCATTTTCTTTCCTATTAAGTATCTTTGGGTATTCTTAAAGGTGTTATTAAATGTGTTATTATATTCATTAAGTTTCTGACAGTTTTCTAGCCTTGCATGTAGAAGATGCTCTGTCCTCCCCAAGACCGGTTTTATTTTAACAGAACTTTTATCAAATGCAAGAGATTATGTAGAGGAGAGAGAACAGAACAGAGCTGGAAGAAAGAACCATCAGAACCACTGATTATAATTATGCAGCTGAAAGATGCAACAGATTATTGCAATATGTACTTTTTATAAGTTGGTAAAAACTGATGATAGCTGGTAAAGAGAGAACGGAGACGGGACCAGAGAGCTATGTAAGATGGAAACTAAGAAGGACGAAAAAGATAAATTAACGCTCCTTATTAATCTGAGGTACGGGTAGGACGCTGTAAGACCTGTGGTAAAGCGCCCTGTAAATATCCCCCCCCAAAGTATCCAAATCCCCCTTGGTGAAGCATGTAAGGGGGAATTCCCCCCCATTTTGAGAAGTGAATTTCAAGCCCTGAGTACATATGAAGGCTTTTTCAGTTTTTTGTTAGAATATATATATTTGATAAAAATAACTCTATGCGCGCCTACACAGGCAAATATGAGCAGTGTGGTTTTGCATAATTGCACAATTACAACTGAAACGTGAGCAAACAATTGGCTGATAACACTGAAAGTAGCTGAGCTGCTGCAGCCTCGGCTTAATTTAAACCTGCTACTCCTCGCAGGCTTACAGCGAGCGCTGGCTTGTTCCTAATCAAACACATCACGTAGAATTTCAGCAGAAGCAGTCGTCGTTGCGTTTTGTGTCTTTGCTTTAGGCGAGCAAGTTTGCAGGGTTGTAGTTATTTACTTCACATGTGTAGAGCCTCGCTCTGCTGTCAGTCAGGGCTCTGAAGTCTGCCATGGAGTAAACAAGACTCTTTAAAAAGTGGGATTCCCTGATTCTAAAGCAGGGATCCTTGATCCTGGTCCTTGAGGCCGGTGCCCTGCAGGTTTTAGAAGTTTCCCTGCAGCAACACACCTGATTCTGACTTGGACTGAGCTTGATGTCATCTACAGCTCTGCTAATTACCCATTGATTTGAGTCGTGCATGTTGTATCAGAGACCAGGACTGAAGACCCAGCTTCACTGGGAGGAAATCCTGCATCGGCACCCTCCTGTGACCTGTAGTTACAGTCAGGCTCTTCATCTTCCAGCATGTAGGCTGTTTGAATGCTGTGTGCTAGATAACACTACATGGGGTTCTGCAGGGTCTTAACACTAGGAGCGCCGCGCTCTAAACATCCCGAGCAGCGCCACTAGCGGTCATTTGACCGCTATATATGTAATTAACACTTTGGGCTCATATAGCCCGCTGTATAGGTTGATGTTGACAAAATCAAAGCTTGATATTGCTTGGTGATCATAAAAATAGTAATAATATGTAAAATATTTGTCTAAATAAGCTCAAGAATTGCAAAAGTGCTTTACAACAACCTACAATAACGTTTGGCACGTTTCTGCTGCTTCAATGAAGAGTGAACTGCTTTGAGCTTGTCAGCCTACTTGCTGTGTAGTAGCTTTACACTACTTTAATAGACAATTAAAACTCGTCAGACCTACGACACATATAAAAAATCTTAGAACTTGGATAAAAGTTCTAAAAGCGTCGCACAGCCGCAGGTCGGAGTCTCACGTACAAATGATTGGTCTATGAGACCATGAGGATTATCATTTTAGTGCCACAAAGTCTTACTCTAATAATAATAAGCGTTTTATCATTACTATTTTCGCTATAATTATAATTATCATTATTATTATTAGGCTATTATTATTATTATTAGTATGCAGGTAAAATTTTCAGTTTGATTTGGAAAAAGGACGCCATGATACAACACACATGAAAGGCGAAAATGTTTTTATTTACAAATAACTATGGTTCGAAATAAATAATAGCTAGTTGTTGTAATACATATTATTTGCTAAATGAATGTAGGCTATCAAAACATTGGCGCACTGGTTGTTTACAGCACAATAGGAAACGAATAACATCCGAACAATAAATATTTGCAAGAGAAATTAATCGGGTTTTTTTCCAAATCGTTTTTTTTTTTTTTTTTTTGCAAGAGATATGAATCTTTTTTTTTTTTCCAAAATAGACAACAAATACAACAATAATGAAACAAAGAGGGAATAAAATGCGCCACGTGCACGCCATAAATATTAAACATTGGCAGCCACAAACTAACCAATTACGCAAATGAACATCCAGACAAACATGAACAGCCAAACGTAGCTAAACGGTGAAAGGAACTGTTTAGGTGCAAACAAATTGCTAAAATAGATTAGGCTACTAAAAAATTTGTGATAACAAAGTGTGAAAAAATAAATATATAATAACAAGGAAAACGCAATAATTATAACATTGATCAAACATTTCTATTTACAATTATACTATTTACAATTACACTATTTACAGTTACACTATTTACACTTCTACATTACACTTTGTACAGCGAGGTGCCGACGGGATCACACACTTTCCACACACAGGTCGCTTGCATCCACTGCAGGTCAACGTGGTCTTATTCTGCTTGCAGTGGGTGTTGATTTGGCACTGCCGCCGTTTCGCTGGTACCTGCGGGTCGGGGACCAACTGCAGCTCCACGGGCGCAGCGGGGCCAGCTCTTGCGCGCAGGTGTTCCCGTCGCAGCTCCTTTGCCATCTCCAAGATGAGGGCACGCCTTGCAATGTTGGATCCAGTGCACTGCTTGTACAAGATCCAAGCATTTATGGCAGCCAGATCCAGGATGTTGCAGAACACTGCAACAGGCCACCTCCTCGTTGCCCCTTTCACGGAATATTTCCGTGCCATCTGGTCCAGCGCGTCAACACCAGCCTATAATTACAGTAACACTCGTAAGTGGGAGACTGTAAACGGTGGGGGGGGGTGGGGGGGGGGGGAAGAGGTCGCCTACCTTCGTGGTATTGTAGAAGGTGACAGTCTCAGGCTTCCTCTCCCCCTCTCCACTCGCAGTGACCGTCTGATGCAAAGAGCTGAGGGAGGCACACACTCTTCTTGCGCTTTGCCTGATAGATGGTGAGGGTGATGCGCTCGTGCTGCATCAGCCTGGTGCTGTGCAGCTCTGCACACAGGTTGGCCGATGGTGGGAGCTCTCTGCGAGCCGCATTCATGGTGCCAACGAGGCTGGTGTTCTTCCTCAGCAGACACTTGGCAAGTGACAGGGATGTAAAAAAGTTATCCGTCGTCACATTCCTGCCCTTGTTGAGGAACGGCTCCGTCAAGCTGAGGACGACTCTTTCCCCCAAGCGCTGTCCAGCAGGCCGCGCCTCGTCCTTCCCGAGATAAGGGCTCCCGTTCAAAAAATATTTGGAGCCGACCTCTGCTGCTACCCAAAACTTGATCCCAAATTTGTCGGGCTTGTTGGCCATGTACTGCGTGAAGCGGCAGCGCGCTTTTGTGGGGAATAGTTGTTCATCCACCGTGATGTTTTCACTTGGCCTGTAGCTGCGGATGCAGTTGCCCACGAATCCCTTCCACACGTCGGTGATAAGCGCAAACTTATCAGTAGCCAGTTGTGCCTGCCTCTCCTCTCTCCGGTCAAAGCGCAGGTACCTCATGATGTCTCTGTACCTGCTGCGAGGCATCGTGCTCCTGAAGAATGCCAGCCCCCACTCGTCTGACCACAAGCTCTCCATCTGAATATTTTTACTAAAGGCCCCCCTCACGTACAAGAGGGCCAGAAAAGCTTTTAGCTCTGGGATGGAGAGGTCCCACAGACGTGCCCCAGAGCGGCGCGCCTCGGCCACGGTGCAGTCCCTGATGTGCTGGAGGAGCATCGGGTCTAACAAGCACAGCAGTGCACTCTCCAGGTCCTTCACCCCCTGTCGAGCATATGCGGTTGGTCCTGCAATTTCTCTTAGAATGTTGTGGGACTGCCGTCTCCCACGTCCCCCAGACGACAATGGCACTGCAAGCCACGCGCTCCCGTCCTTCCCCGTCTCCTCTGGACCTAGGCATAATTCAATCAGCACAAAAATAGTGATCTTTCGATAGTATTTAAGTATAATTATAGGTCATCTTGCCTAAATCAGTGAGCTCAATGCAAGATGTTTTGGGCGTGGCTCACCTGATTCTGAAGCAGGTGCGTCATGGTTAGGCATGGGACACGCCTGCTCCCCAACATCCTGTCTGCGCACTGAAGAGAAAGAAATAAACACATTTATCAGCACATCATGTGAAAAGAATTGTGTGTGTATATATATATATATATATATATATATATATAGCCTATCTTGTCATTTGGCCTATTTTTTGAGTGTGCGTCAGAGGACACAGAAACTGCAGAGGCTGCTGCACCTTTAGCCTCACTCCTCTCGGACACAGCGTGTCCATCAGCAACTGTTATCAGCTTACCACTAGTCTTATAGACTTAATATAGGATATTTCTTTTATAAATGTAAACACTAAGAGACTAAAATAATTTGTCTCAGCGGGTCAATGGAGTCTATTCTCCCACTGACATGACTTTTTTTTTTTTCTTTTTTTTTCCGCCTGGAAGTAGCTAATAGGCTGAGCCAGTTGATGGGAGATGAGTAACAGCTAGCTTTACCGGTCATTTTCTTGGTTAGTGTATCTAGTCAGTCCAAAAGAGTTGGTAAATATAAATATAAGCCAATGGGTATAAACAGCATGATAAAACAAATAATGTTTATTTACCTGTGGCAGATGAGGCGGTCTCAGAAAGAGGCAGGCGTGGTCTTCTCTGAGTAGGACGGGAGGAGGGTGTGTCCGGCACGTAGTCGCTGTCACTGTCTCCGTCTCCGCTGTCACTCTCCGCCTCAAAGTCTGACACCTCACCTCCGTCTGACTGTCCCTCATCAATATTTTGCAGCATTGACAGGGCTTCCTCCACCGTATATAATTTCTGCGTTCTCTTCATCTTCCTATCTTCTTCCAAATATACCGACTTACTTACAATAAAATGGCGATGGTCATCTTCCTCTGCTCTCTCTCCCAGATACACAGTACCACACACTCCTAAATAGTCCAGTGATAACAAATTGATACATTTTTGTCAGGCGGGAAACTTCCCGCCGAACTGTTACTATGACAATGGGTGTCCCTCGCGCTGGATTTACAATGTATCACTGCGGCTGCTCAGAGTCGCTCAGAGCTGCTGCGGGTTAGAAGTGTTAAAATGCTCGTAAATCTTGATATTTTTACTTTTACAAAGAAAGAAGCAAGTGAAAATATAAAAAACAGGTGTCTGTTAAAAGTCATATAATATCAGGTTCAGATGTTTTGTTTTTATTATGTTATTTGCGTATTAAAGTGACTGACGGTCAAAAGACCGCTAGTGGCGCTTCTAGTGTTAAAAAGTCTAAAAATGTCTAAAATTCTAAACCTTAATTTTAAGGCCTCAAAAACAACCAGCTTTTCATCCAAGGTCTTAAGTTTGATTTAAACAACTCTTAATTTTTATTTTTACTCATTCCTGAGAAGTGTTGGCCACATGGATTACGCTAAATAAAACACTACGTTGACCCCCTTTACATGAGTTTTAATTCTGAATAAAAGTTAATTCCACTTTAAGAAAACCATGTTAACCCTTATTTCTGAGTGAAAACGATAATTCTGAATAAAACTTTATTCCGAACTAAGTGGTTGGTTTATTCCTCTTTTAATTCTAAATAAAATAATTCGCCTCACATATAAACCTTTATTCCACCCGCCCCAAGTTAATTCCTGTCATTCTGCGCATGCTCCTTCCCTTGTCCTGTTATAATGGCGCTTGTCGAAGTGCGCGTGAAACAAGCGCTGGACTCGTGCCAGCCGACGGATATGAAATGGTATGCTAGTACCAAGGTGCTGCTATAAAACTACAATCAAAATACAGTAAAAAATTAGGGGTGCACCGATTGCAGTTTTCTGGCCAAAACCCCCATCGCCGATCTTTAAGAAATATGACCCGCCGATAACGATTTTTGCTGATACCCATTTTTGCCGATGCCAATGTTTCTTGAAAACTGACAGCAAATATCTTCAATGTACCAATTTTGTTTTATTAACAAACAATACCTGTAGTATAATGCAAACTAGTTTTAACTGCACAAGCTACTGTTCTTAAATATAAATGAAAAGTTTTCAAGCATTGCTGTCCAAACTACAAAAATATAATTTCCATTCCTTCAGGCTCATTTTTCACATTATTGAACACAAAACTAGCTCAACTGGTTGCATTTCAAACTGGCTTTGAGCTTCTTACTAAACATAAAGTTCACAACAATATTTTGCTTATTTTGCAATGCATATAATGAGGTTTAAGTAATAAATAAAACAATCTACAAGACAAACTAACAAAACTTAAACCACAAAAAGTGACTTTAGCGGAAGTAAATACGATCGGTAGATAAGATCGGTTTTACGTTTATTGATCGGCCAATCCCCTAAAATTAAGGAAATCGGAGCACCCCTAGTGAAAATCTGTGTTATGTGGATTTG
>JALJCO010005010.1:0-32089 GCA_023101725.1 Atherinomorus stipes
TTTGGTAGCAGCAGCTCGTCTCCCTCTGCTCAAGGCTTATGGATTATATTTTTCTCTGGTGTTGGCTGGTAGCAGATAAGAATATGAACTTTTATTTAGTTTTTGTGGACATGAGAAGTGATTTATTGAGCCTATCTCGGGCAGTGAGGCGCGGAGCTGCTCCACCCGGCGCCCAGGCAGCGCAAGCTACGGAACTGGATCTTCACTCTGGTCCAGCAGAGAGTTGGTTTTGAGAGCCAGGAGTTGGTGTTTAGGGTGGTGGGAAGCTAAAGAAATGTTTTTTAGTCTGTTTTCTGGCGCAAACCAGTGCTGGAAGCAGATCGGTGGATAGGGACCTGAGTGCCGTATGGCGGGTTTCTGTTGTCGCAAGATCTGTGTCGGGTCTGCTCAAGCAGACTTGCAAATGACGCTTACAGGCCAGAGACACCGGATGGAGGATAAGAAACATCAAATCGCTCCGTAAACACTTACAGTAGTTAATCCCCCACAGGGATTCTGAAAAGCCTTTATTGAGGTGAAAAAGTTAACGAAGTTCTGCTTTAATACTGATGGTGCAGTGTCATTATCTCCAAAGGTCACCACAGAATTTCAAATTTGTCAACATTTTTAAGGCAAGTTTCAGTGAAAGAAACAGAAAAGGAGAGTTTTATTCACTGAAAGACGACTAAGATTCCATAGAAATGAATGGATTGGCTTATGGCCCATTTATGCTCTATGCAAAGATGGATCTGCAACATTTCCGTGCATAGTTTGGTCCGTTTTTGGGGCCCTTGGGGATGCGTTCACTGCAGAAGGGACATTCCCACCAGAAACTGGGACCAACATTGAGCAGTATAGCTGATGTGTGGCCCACAGAGGGAGCTAAAAAGAAGCCATAATGCATTCGATGGCTGCACACCGCTGTCAACGGTGCTGCCTCTGTTTATGTCTCTCTTTGAGAATGTCCATTATCATGATCTCCTCCACCGTCACCATGTTTGCCATTGTCTGAAACTGACGTCAGAGCTCGGAGGTGAACTCTGGACAGCCCTCTGGAGGATGTATTGCCTAATAACCTTGATTGTGTGAGGAACACATATGAGGGTAATGAAGTTTGAAACAGATGTACCTATTTATTTACCTAAAGGAAGCATGAATGGGCCATTACACAATTCACATCTATGTGTAATGTGAGACACAGGAACATCTGGGTTTTTTCGACATACATAGATACAGTATATTGTACTTTTTTTTTTTTTCTATTGTGAAATCCTCATTTACTCAGTGACACCATGAAGTCATTTTTAATCAGCACTGGAGAAACCAAAAAGAGAAATTACATTACTCCACAAGTGTTCCCTGTAATTACATTTTCTTAACAGGAAGACACTGTAGAGAAATTTTAGCTGCTAGTACCAGATTCAATTTTCCTTTCCCTGTGTATAATGTAGGAACGGTGATTTCTGGTTGCCCTGAACAATAAAGACAAAACATAAAAAGCTTCAGCTTTTTGATTCAATGATGTCTGCTTATCCAGAGTTCCTCTTTATCATGCTCAAGATCTAAAGCAACCGCCCTCCTGTTGCTTGCTCTGTAATTAACTAGAAGGCTCTTAATCTTCCCGAGATTAAAACACCCAGATCAATGCTGAGGGGTCCCCATGTCTCCTCTGGCAGCGAGCACTAATGTGACTGTGGGTCAGCAGTTCTCCTCCTCCTAAGTGGGCGATGAGATTGAGAAGGATCGATCATTACACGACTGTGAGTCAACAGGGACAAATGATAGCGGTAACACAGCCGATGGACATCTCACCAGCTCACAATATATTCTACAGATAAGATATTTGGGGGGAAAATATTGCTTTTCTTTTCAAAGCTCAGAGCAAGAGGTGAAAAATTAGCAG
This sequence comes from Atherinomorus stipes, assembly GCA_023101725.1. NCBI lineage: Eukaryota > Metazoa > Chordata > Actinopteri > Atheriniformes > Atherinidae > Atherinomorus > Atherinomorus stipes. Next base: position 1,883 of record JALJCO010005010.1, read on the forward strand.
ATGAGACATAAAGAAGACAACTGAAACCCTGAGAGAAAATATAATATTGTATCAAGTCTGATACTTTTTATAAGATGTATATAAAGCCTGGGATACACTGCGCAATATTTTCAATCGTTACTCACAGCCCCAACTGAAATTGTGCGAATCAATCGCAAAGTTCAAAAGTTCACAGCTTGACATGTATGTCCTCACACTGCACGAACAGACACTCCAGATGCAATTTGACTACTCACACTGTACGTCCTCAAAGATAGGCCGGGGTCTTGAACAATCCTGACATGCAACGCAATAAATAGAGGTAGGCTGGTAGTAGAAGAAGAAGACGGAGAAGAAGAAAACAACAGCAACAGTATACTGTCAAGAAAAAAATGTGCTGCCTTGGCGATTTGCACTCTTCTTTGTGTAAAATTTGCCAAAAAGAAAAGGCGACGATGTTGTGTGTGGACGAGAAATTGGCTGACCAGACATGAGCTGTACGGTCTGTTGGTTCTACAACGACAACTCTGTCCAAATGACACGGCGGGTCGCCATGCTGCCTCCGGGTTTACCTCCATTTTTGTTTCACACATGTGAAATCTCCAAGGAAAGAGTTGTCTGTCTGGTTGTGGCACCATTTCAACATGCAATCCACTCATAAGCAACGACCAAAATATCAAACAGGTTTGATTTTCTTGCGTCCCACAATTTCTGATCAGAAGCTCGTCGTGAGGTGCCAATGGCCTCCAGAGGAGTATTCATATTCCTTACTGAAGTAGAAGTATAGATACTAGATTTAAAAAGACTTTTACAGAAGTGGAAGTATCAACTTCACCTTTTTACTCAAGTAAAAGTATAAAAGTACTGGTTTAAAAAAAATATTTAAAGTATAAAAGTAGAAGTAAGGTGCTGGTTGGGACATTTTGCTCCAGTTCTCTTGTGTCTCAGCCTTGGACAAATTTTACTGGTCTACACACGTCTCCAGGACCGGACTGGGACAAAACATCAGACTGGGAGTCAGACACTCACCCACATCATCACAACTCACACACATGCTCACATGTTCACAAGAGTGCACATGCAGGCTAAGAGCGCATTCAGAAAGCATAGTCCGCGAGTCTCGGTCCATTTGGGGACTCGGTCCGGTTGGGGGCAGGGGGTGGTTTTCCGGACTGAGATCGCGTTCATGTTGCACTATTGACAAACGAGCCAAAAGGACCAAGAATGAGAATCTAGGTGGCGCTGGCTCCTAGATCTCACGTAGGTGAGGAGAAAACGCACGTACAAGAAGGTTCTCAGTGCTTCTGTTTCCTCCACAAAGCGACATTATTTTTGTAGGAGGAGCTGGATATGATTTCATCAGATCAAATATCGATTAAAGCTTTTACTTCCTCTTAACTCCACGTCTGCCCACAAGCCATCTTTATAAGTACCGCAGTCCCTCACGTGTGTTTGTTGTCGTAGCGTTTACCCACGTTGTCCAACTTTTGGACCTGCGATGTAGGCGGACCGAGTCCGGTTGTTTGTTTCGGGTCAGAGTTCGTTTGCGCATTCACAACTCCCCCAACGAAGCGGACTTTCCGAGCAAACGGACTCTGATTCGAATAAAAAAAGCTTTGTGAATGCGCCCAAAGTAATCACCAAAGCTCATCATTTCATGTAGACCAGGAGTGTCCAAAGTCTGTCCTCAGGGACAGACCGGACATCCTGCAGGTTTAGGATGTTTCCATCTGCAGCACCTGAATCAGACTGATGGGTCAACATGTTTGCATCAGGTGTGTTGGATCAGGGAGACATCTAAAACCTGCAGGATTGTGATCCTTGAGGACCAGAGCTGGACACCCCTGATGTAGACCAACATTTACAGAAAACCATCCGTCAGTCGTGTCTGCCCCCTACCCTCATCACAAGCCCTCAATACAACAGGACTCCCGTATCATTTTCAGCCACCCATCCGTGGAGACATGTTTGGTCCAGCAGGACCGACCAGATGTGTCTGCAGTGAAATGATCAATGTCGTTACCATGGAAAAAAAAAAAAAACTGTGAACTTCATACATCAACATTTAACCTACCAGTTTTCAAAAAGCTGCAATGACATCATTTCCATCCAGATAAACACGATGACAACCTGATTCAGTCAGAAAGTTCCTCATCAGTGGTCGGATAATAAAACCTACCTCATCATTCAGTTTCATGACTGTTTGACCAGTTGACCAGGACAGATGTGGACAGTACAGCTGTGTGGACAGACTAGTGTAGACAAGCAGCCTCACTAATATCCACCTATCAGGTTAATACAGCACATTAAATATTAACTAGTAATTTGTCTGGATTACAAATTCCATATAGGAACGATTATATTTAAAGATCTCCTTCCACTGAAAACCAGTTTAACTTGCTCCCTTGAAATACGGAGGGTCAGCCCTTGTTACATACACATGCTGTGCTTGCAAGTGTTGTGCCACTTCCACTGGCCATGTTTCCTCTTCATAGAAACAATACAGAGAAGAGAGTGAATCAGGAAAAGCCTTTCGCTTCCACGTCACATCGAAAAGAGCGTCGCCCACGTGGGTTTATACCTGCCCATGGGAAGGCAGGTAACCTCCTCTCCGCACTAGAAGTGAAGACAGCACGACTGTAGCTGCGGAGTTGAGAAGCTACAGTAAGTTATGTTGACTAGCATGGCGGAACAAACTTGTTCATGTGCTCTGGCACACACACAGAGAGTGGGGAGGGAGGTTCCTTCATACATTCATGGGAGGGAGCCAATCAGAGACGCCTCATTTTTCGCATCACAGATATTCAAGAGAAAGGACCGTAAAAGCCTGTCGTTGGACTTCAAGCCGCTCTTCTAGCCTACAAATACAGCTGAAAAAAAAGCAACCGGAAGGTTTTTTTTAACAGAAACGACGAGAATGCATTCAATAATAACGGAGAACACAACAATATTAATGAAATGACGATGGAAGTAAATCTATAAGGTTGGAATATTCATCATCTGTCCTGTTTGTGCTGATGGGAGGTTTAACAGAACTGTAACAGCAGGTAAACAGAACCATGGAGGATCTCATTATCTTCACTGCAGCTTGTAGCACATCAGCAGTCTGACCTCACCTGCGGCAGTGGCGGCGGCTGCTGGGGGGGGTATCTATGAGTTTTTTAACATCTGCAGCTTCGTCCTGACGTATCAACTTTTAAAACAGTCCGTGTCTGCTCCACTTTCCCTCTGCTACCGCCCATCTGCTCCATCACGTTCTTCCTTCTCTCAGCTGTTCCACCTTCGTATGCTCTGCTCATGTTGTTAATTTGAAAAGACAAAAACAAAAAGACTTTACTAATGTCGCCATGATTACAACAAGTTAGTTGGTCTGTGGGCGCGAGACAGTGCCAGCAGGCAGGTAACCTGCTGCAGCAGCGTAGGCCATCATGATCTTTTTAATAAAAAAGAAAAGAAAAATACCAAGATATATCTATATATATATATATATATATATACAGTATATATACCAACAGAGAGCCAAACACTTAGGGCCTCCATCCCAGCGGTGTGGTCCCACTGTCCCCGCCGGGGAGTCGCCGATGTAGCACTGACGTGATTTGTCAGGTGCAGGTGATGGATCGCGAACAAACCAATAGGATGTCGGAATGGTTTATGTTTATAATTCTCATCCAACCACAATCTGGATGGCATATTGATTGGAACATTTTCTTTTTTCCTTCTTTTTTTTTTTTTTTCCCAGTGACAGCGGAAATGAACCAGCAGTAACAAGGCTATTTTTTAAATGTAAGGAGCATAAAGTACCAATAATTGCTTAAAAATGTAAGGAGTAGATGTACAAAGTAGGCTGAAAAAGAATTACTCCTATCAAAGTGTAAATACCCAAAATCTCTACTTAAATAAGGTAACAAAATATTTTTACTTCGTTATTTGACACCTCTGATCGCCCCTCATGACCCCCTTGTATACTGCACGACACAAGACACATGATATGGGCAAAAGTCGGCCCGACTTGTCACACGAGTGGAAAATCTGCTCAAAAAATGACCAAAAAGTCACAGTGTATGCTGGGCTTAAGCAAGGTCTATGTATGCATTTGTACGTGTGCATTATATCACTGTACTACTTTCATGTGCTGTCAAAACATACTTGTAAGTAAAAACCTGTTTTACCTTCAAACCTTTGCTTTGCTGATAGTTTTCTGCTTATTGAATAAAAAAGAAAAATAAATATGCTTTTGCTTTACACTTTAGTCGTGTGTCATGCTGGGAAGGAAATCATTAAGGCACTTCCACTGTCATGACTGTTGAGGGCTGACACTCCCTAACAAAGTCTGAATGAAATAAAACTGCAGGGGGAAGTTCTGGCAGTTGGCATGTTTTTCTAACTTCAAAACCCACAGCTGCAGGGATATTATTTACCTTGATACGTCCTTGAAATAATAGTTGCAGATCAAATAAGTTTGTGTAGCAAAGCCTGTCTTAGTCTCCAACCTTTTAAATATTGCATGTTCCCCTCCACCGCTGCCTTGGAAACATCTCTCTCCTCATGTAAATGCTGCTGTTCTCTTTTTTTCTCTGCTTCTATCCTTCAGGCCGTTCCACTTTGAAGTTGTTTCTCAGCTGTGTGAAATTTGAGATTAAAGTCCATCTGTGCATGCCCCCGCCATTGATATGTACACAGATATAAACAAAAACAGAACAAAGAAAATACAGTTTTGTCTTAATGGGTCAAAGGCAGACGGAATATGACCGAGCCAGAAATCATGAGTGGAAGGAGCTCGCTCAGCATCGCTGGATAATGAATATAATAAGTGGAGCCGATATGGCTGCAGCCATCTAAAAGGTTTTTTCCTCAGTAGCATTTGACCACAATGCACTCCTCTGGGCCCATAAGGGTTATGTCTTGGGTTTGCAGATTTCAAGTGAGGATAGTAAGGCTCTATATTAGCAATAAAGCTACAGTACGCTGAAGAAAATTATACTTTGGATCAACTTTTAAAAAAAAAAATTCTGGTAATTTCTTACATCTAAAATTATTATTTTTTCTCAAATCAAATTTTTTAAGTGGTTGAAACCTTAAATTTCGATTTACTGTAAAAATATATTTTACCTTAAGACGATGAAAGAACTCATATTGCATTCATACAAAGTAAGAATATAATTCATAACAAAGAACTTAAACTATTTTTTTTCCTTCATTACAACTCAGTTATTCATTTTGGAATAATTGAATTGCTGTAATTCTATGACATGCATTTTTTCAATTTTATTTTTTTCAAAAGGACTTGAGGCAAGATTAAGAAACGAAACTCGCGACTGCCGCAGCTGGCGCTCCAGGTAACTGCAGCCATGAGCCAAGCCGTCATGGGAGCGTGCACAAACTGAAGCTTTAACTATCAATTACAGTGTTTGAATTTAACGCGACTGTTTTCTTCCTGTATCAAAACTGCGGATGCAGCGTCATTTGACGTCATCTCCGCAGGGCAGCACTGGAAATTCGGACACTGAATTGCAGCGCATTTTGCAGCACACAGCCTGTTCAAGGCAACGGAGAGAAACGAGGGTGGAAACGTTCTTTTTGGTATTTAGCGCTTCATCACCCATTAGTATTAAAAAAAAAGGGACATTTATGTATTTACGGTAATTGTAACTGCAGTTACAATGACCGTCAAGGGCGCCGCCATACATCCAATCCATACAGGAGGTCTCAGTCGGAAGTTAGATACCCTTAGAAGTGTTTTACTATCTGCGGCTTGCAAACAGATACGCATGATGTAGTCAGCTGGTTAGGGTTAGATTTTAGTAAGTTACACGAAGAAAAAACTTCCGATTGGGATTTCCGGTGTGGATTGGATATATGATGATGTATTGTGACTGCAGTTGGGTCCCTCTCTAAATTTCTCATTCAGTACAAAGTAAATTTTTAATTATACCTTTATCCATTATATTTAGTACCAAGCCAAAGTGGTGCTTGATGTGTGAATCTTTGACTGACCAGCAACATAAACAGTAAATATGTTGTGTTGGTTCCATGTCACATGTCATATATCAATCACATATGGTGGTCAGTTTATCTCCTTACTGTCCTTCACTCATGGTGTAACTCTAACATCCAGTCTGAACAGAATTTCTCAACAACTTCCTCTGAATGTGAACATAACACAGGAAGTAATCGCACCCTGCAAAAAACTCAAATCTTACCAAGTATTTTCTAATTTCTCATTAGGCTTTATTTAAATGGGACAGTGTATAATTAACAGAATTTATCTGTAAATATACCGGATTTAGCAAAATGCTACTTTCCATCCGTAGTCCCAATCCTCACCCCACCAAAAAAAAAAAAAAAAAAAAAGCAATACATTAATACATTGCAATTACAATAAAAATAACCATAACCAAACGGTTAAAAGCAAGAATCTTCAGTTGAAACAATAAACAAAAATTGCATTAAATGTCAGTATCAGAAATACTTTTGAAACACACACTCTTTGAGTACAAACTCAAATCCTTATATGAGGAATAAAGGAAGAAACACACATGAACAAACATATGATGCATCTCTACAACCAAACACACACAATCACAGAAAATTTGTGTTGGCAATGCTGATTACAGATTCCTGTTTCTTGAAGGAGAAATATGTAGAGCTGTCTCGGATGGTAACAGGTAACGTCAAGCATGCTTTAATAGATAAAACATTTTGTGCAAAAGAGGATCTTCTAAACTGAATTTCACAGTCACCCCCTGGAGGATGACCTGGTGCTACTTATGCCACTGCGCTTCTTAATGAATTCATGGGTGGCAGGTCCATCCCATGAACACATTTATAAATGAGAAAAATATTTTTTAATAACCCCAAATTTTTAAAACTTAAAAAAATGTGTTTCTGTAAAAGATATGATGTGACTGTGGCTTCCTATCAAACACTTTGATTGCTCTTTTATACAGTAGAGCTGTTCAATGGCTTTAAGTGAAGTGACACCAGCAAATGACCAAGTTGTAAAACAGTATTCAGTATGTGATGAGATCGTGCAGTGAAAATAGGCTTTGGCAGCCTTAACTCCAATAAAAGGTTGAATATGTTTAAAAATTTTTTAGGTTGAAGTTAACTGCTTGAGTCACTTTTTAAATATGTTTTTCAAAAGTGACACCATTGTCCAGAATCACACCAAGATATTCAAAATGGGTAACTAACTCCAGCTCCCTCTCCCTACAGAAACACAGAGGATGTATTTGGAAGCATTGATTGTTCGACAGTATTGCACTTCACAGATCTTTTGTAAAAATCATGCATGGTTATTTCTAGTCAAAATATCTCATCACACTCAAAATAAGACAAAATTACCTAAAGAGAAACATTTCAGTGAGATATCGGAACTTGTTTTAAGACAATGCATCTTATTCCAAGAAATCTCTCAAGAAAGTTTTTCTTGCTCTACTGGCAGAATCTTGGCCACTCTTACAGTAAGTAAAAATAACTTTTTGCTTGTAATAGCAAAAACATTCTGCCAATAGAATGAGCCAAATATTTTTGATAAGATTTCTTGAAATAAGATGCATTGCCTCAAAACAAGTTCTTACTGTATATCCTACTGAAATGTTTCTCTTTTGAGAAATTGAGTTTCTGCAGTGCATAACTTAAATTTATAGGATAACAATCATAAAAGGTTAATTTCCTGCTGAATCTGTATTTCCCATGAGCCTTTACTTTACTAAATTTACTTTGAGTGATAGTAAAACTCTTTTTACAGTGTATAGTATGAGGTTTAAGATGCACTGCTAAACCCTCTTAATAAACAGATGTGTTGTAATGTCTTTAGTCTAATGTTTGCTTTTCATTCCAGTTTTACCAGCAGGGAGAGTCTGTTTAAACCAACATCACCGTAGCAGCGCCAGGAGGTTAAAACAGTTTGTACTTTCAGAGCATAATGTATGCAGCATAAGCAGACACAATTATATAAAACAGGAATTTTTATATCATAGTGTCCGTTCAACCCCACGATGTGAAAAAGTTAAAAGGCCATTACCTACTTTGTCCACCTTAACACCAATTTCCACTCATGGTACACTGACCTTCTAAATGACATTTGCCTCTAAGCCGAGCACATTTGCCCTTTAAAATGCAGCCTTTCAACCACTGTGCCTTAACTCTGCCTAGAAACAGTAAATAACCCCGGAAAGAATCGATGAGCTGTCCTCTTAGTTGATAGGAACAGTCCAATTGCACTTCATGCCACTTTAATCGCATTTTACCTTTAGCAGGCTGTTAGTCTTTGTGAAATATTGCAAATAGGAATTTACAGTCCACATATTCCTGGCAATTACAAGCACATCAGCATGATGACAGAGTGCAAATGTAATGGCCTTAATGGCTGCTTGTAACACACAGTAAAACCCAGCAGAGGTACAAGACTGCAGCTCCCAGAGTGGCAGAGGTAGAGTTTGATGATTGTCAGCTGGTTCAAAGGAGAAGAATAATTGGAACAATACATTCAATGCGTCTCCACAGAGACGCTAAACCCCATACTGCTTAAAACAGCCTCCCAGGGCAGGAATGTGGACGGGCTGAAAAGGCTGTAAAGTGCCATGTCAAACTAGCACTAAAATTGCTATCACATTGCAGAACATGTGCAAATGAGCCACTGTGCTATAATGCACGTTTGTATTATACAATGAGGAAACATGGGAATAATGGGAATAAATCATTTCTAAATTGTATGTCATGAGTCATAAATAATGGCTTTATTCATAAAGCGTCACTTCCTGAAGTTGTGATGAGTCGTTACAAAGAATCACTTTGAGGTTGCTACGTTCTGAAAGAAAAAAAAATTCCGAACCACTTTGAAAATGTGTCGATTTGGATTATGTTGAGTTCACTGAGTAATTCATAAGCTTATATGAGGAGGTGATCATTTTATTTACTTTTAGATCACCTGTAAAGTCAGAAATATACTTGCTTTACATTATCAAAGGCTGGGTATATTGTATTTATTTGTGCACATCTTCAGAAATTAACGCCACACATTCACAAACTGCAATATGCCAGTAACTCAGTATAGGCAGTAAGTGTAGTGCGTTTCAACTACACTTCAATAGACTTGTTTTAAAAAATAAACTCATGAAACAGGCCTGGACAAAATGATTTTACCCCTAGAAAAGCCTGAAAATAATGTGACCAAAAGGACATGTTCAATCACTAATCAGCATCATAGGTGTCTACAGTTCTGTAATCAGTCAGTGGGCCGGTATACATAGGCGACAATTCCATGCGTGCGTCGGGGCCGAGCACCCACGGAAATTACCGAGCACCCACAGAAAATACCGAGCACCCACGTGGGACTGATGGCAAAGTCGGTCTCATCGAGCATCCACTGCAGTGTTTCCCTACATTGATTCTGTCATGGCGGACTTCCTCGGCTATATTATTAGCACCGTGCCTGCAAAATGATTAGAATAAAATCTTTTCACATGGACGTCAAAATTTCCTAATTGAAGCTGGATTACTGTTTCTAGAAGCCAGTAGCAGTAGAACTCTCTGCTGTCAGACACTAGATTTGCACAAAAACGCAGCATGGAGACCGGTGTCAGGATGAAAACAGCGCAGCCAGAACGTGGCGCACAGACCTTGCATTAATTCGCCACGAGGCTTTAATGGTCCTTGATATAATCGCCAATGGGTTCATCAAGCTGCAGCTAAAAGCAGCCATATGTATATTTCATAGAACGAACAAGACTTGTAAGTGAAAGAAAAAACAAAAAACTGTAGGCTGCTTTAGGTTGTTGATTAAGTTGTTGTTAGTTAATATTATGTTGCACTGGCTACGAATTTTGCTTCTGTTTCACTTGAGTACATTCATTGCTTGGTGTCACGTTTGTGAAGGATTCTGCTGGTGACTAATTTATTAGCAATTTTAATTTCTTCAAATTATTTCTTAAATGGATCATGTTGTACTTGTTAAAGGGACATTGTGTAACAATTGTATATCGCAAACAGCTCCCTCCTACTTTTCATGCTGCGTTCGTGTGAAAGCGGGCAGATGTACGACAGCCGCTGCATGTAAAGGCATCAACAGCCTCTACGTGAAGACGTGGTCTGTCAGTTACAGTGACTTCAGTCCACATCTGTTGTCATGGCGATGTCATATTGTTTTCCCTGACCCATGTTTTACCATCTTTCTCTCGGCTTCTGTGATTAAAATTACATTTTAATCCAACTGATTAATCCAGGTGTGTTTGGCCAATTATTGAGGTCAGACACACCTGAATTAATCAGTTTGTCCAATAATGAAAAGGACAGGAAGCAAAGGTGCTGTCTGAAGTTTAGGAAGTTGTGGAACCGTGCATATAACTCATTTGAAGATGTGAACATAAGGTGCTGTAACTATAAATGAGGCTCATGGCTCAATCCAGCAATACAGGGGTTTATGAGGATCTACACTATAGTCTGATTTGATGGTTACAAGTTCATCATCTCACCAGCAGCGCTGCCAGTTTCCCCGTCTCCAAACTGTTTGTTCCCAAGGTTCAGAATTTGCATACAGGTACACCATTTTGCATAAGCAAGCTTTACAAATGAGGCCCAATCATTACTGACCTCATCGTCACATATGTTGTAATGTTGAAAGTAGGGATGTTCAATATAGGCTTTTTTTTTTTTTTTTTTACCGATATCCAATATTGTCCAACTCTTAAATTCCGATATCGAATATCAACCGATACCGATATATGCAGAGAACTGTGAGGTTGTATTTCTCAAATTTTGAGAAAAACAACTATATTCTGCTCTGAGAGCAAAAATCCCAAAATATCCTTAAGTCAGCCAGAGGAGTTCATCAGACACTAGCCGGTATTAGCCATCATGTGGCTAGTTATCATGTTTCTGACAACTTGGTAACTTAACCAACTTAAAACCAGACATATTATAAGCATCTTCAGAGCAAGCCAGTCTGTAGCAGCAGCAGCTGCACCGTAGTCACATGACTCTGAAAGGAACGCTGGGAAATTAAGTTCTTCCAGGATAACAGGGACTTTCCTACATGTTGGACCGCTACTAATGGAACAAGATCTTGCGAGATTTTATTATTCAACTATCGGCCCAAAAAACTGATACCGATATTTTCTGATAGCATATTTTAATTGCAATATCAGACGATAATATCGGACATCCCTAGTTGTAAGAATAAATGTGATTAAAAGGGAAAAAAACCCCAAAAACTAGCATTGTGGTTTATTATCTGCGGTCAGCCCCACACACAGATTTTGTCTCGGGCTTTAGGGTGATCCACCAGGCTGCCAGCTGAACACGTCTCAGCTTTAGTGTTTCATCATCTCACTCTGCTCTGATGTAACCGTCAGTGCTCCTTTCTCTCTGCTCCCTCAGAGTGAGACAGACCTCCTGACCTCTGGGTTTGTCTGTCAGTCCAGCCTTTTTTCCTATAGTGCAGCTCGGGATTTCATGAGTTTCTAAATGACCTCCTCCTTCTTTCACACATCAATTTTTAATGAACTTTAATTCTCTTTTTGATCAACACAGCTGATTAGATAATAAGGTAATACTAAGAAGACGATGTGGACAATGCAAACTTTGATCTCTTATACTGTACTAAAAACATTGAACATAGCTACATGCACATGCGACTGGAACAACACTGAGGTAAGCGACTGACTTTGTAACATTGCAGGGGTTCTCATTTTACTGCATTACATAAACCTGTGAGCTATGCTTCCCTGTCAATTTACAGAAGGCAATAATTAAAATGTGAATCTAGTATTTCTTCCCAACAGTACGTTGACAAAGCTCCTTTTGTTTGTCATGGCCCTGAAACTTAAATTGAACTCATTTTTTCTCCTTTTCCATCCTTGTAGAAATTACCTGCTGGGATGTTTTTGTGACCAGAAAAGCAGTCATCGTCTTCACTGCCTTTGTTGGACTGTTGCAATGTATCCAAGTGTGAAAACACCTCCAGGGTTTTATCACATCAGTCCGGTGTTAACTTTGACAGATGGTGCGTTCCATTTACCTCGGAACTGGGAAGTCCAAACTGGTATGACATCCCTCCCCACCTTACTGTGTTCCAGTTCTCTGGTCGATAGCAGCCTAACAAATGACGTGTTTGCTAAGGGCTATTGATATTAGCCAATGTTAGCACTGCTGGTGTTGTAGTTCATATACTGTATACCTCATGAAAAATGTTAATGACACTACAGCAGCACCCCCCTACATCTATATCAAACAAGACTATGTGTACGACTTAATCATTACAACAAAAATTAATCAGAAGTGCAAATAAATGTAACATCAAAGGAGCTTCTACTGCTGCTAACACTGGGCGCCATCTTCAAATCTGAACTGGGAGGTGGCGAGGATTCTCCAACTTTCCGACTCGGAAATCCCACATTTACCTCAGAACTGGGAAGTCCAAACTGGTATGACATCCCTCCCCACCTAACTGTGTTCCAGTTCACTGGTCGATAGCAGCCTAGCAAATGACGTGTTTGCTAAGGGCTATTGATATTAGCCACTGTTAGCACTGCTGGTGTTGTAGTTCACATATACCTCATGAAAAATGTTAATGACACTACAGCAGCACCCCCCTACGTCTATATCAAGATGTTCAAGAGTTCAAATGGAACGCAGCAAGAAACTAATGGTGTGCCATCTTAAACACCTCACAATTCAATTGGATTACACTTCAGGGGGCTATGATTCAATTATCAAACGATCATCACATACCAATGGTTCGCATAAAATTGGAGGCATAACTTTTCCATTTTCAATTTTTTTTTTTCACTCAGTGGCCACGTCATCATTTTAAATCCATCCCGTTTCCATTTTTCTATTTATCCTGTGGTCACCATTATTAAATTATGGCCCCGGATAAACACGTGTGGATGAGATAGCTACCTCATGGCCACGTGTTAGTAATGCATCAAAAAATGTACACAATGTCCAAAATGAACTTATCTTGCTGAAATAAGGCTGTTTTGGGATTTTTGTTCACAGAGCAGCATGTCGTTGTCACAGGCCTAGAGCGCCCTCTTGTGGTTGTAGACAGTAATGTTTACGCATTGGTTCATGTCAGTCAGTATGAATTAACATACGAATTACATATGAATAATATATGAACATATACATATGAATTAACAAGACATGCTAAATTACATATATTTTGATATAAAAGTCGCACCGGACCAGGCAAACTGAATAAAAGTACAACTTATCCACAGATTCCACATACTCTGCTCCGCTTTGTTCTGCCTGGTGCAACAAGTATGCTGCTGTTTTGTGTAATAATCTGCAGTCCATAAGCTCCAAATGACTCCTTTGATGTACGGCCTCTGTATTGTGCTGTGACCAAATGAAAAAAATCCAGTCTAATTTCTGTTGCTAGTTCAAGTCCCAGCTGGGGAGGGGGTTCGAACAATCCCAACAGTGACCTTACTCTGTGGAGTTTGCATGTTCTCCCTGTGTATGCGTGGGTTCTCTCCGGGTACTCCGGCTTCCTCCCACTGTCCAAAGACATGCATGTTACGTTAATTGGTCACTCTAAATATCCCCTCGGTATGAATGTGATTGCGTGTAGTTGTCTGTCTCTCTGTGTTGGCCCTGCGACAGACTGGCGACCTGTCCAGGGTGTACCCTGCCTGTCGCCTGATAACTGCTGGTATAGGCTCCAGCAACCCCCACGACCCTGAATTGGATAAGCGGTACAGAAAATGACTGACATTGTATTTTTGTTTTTGATGATCATGACAATACAGTAAAAAAGGCTAAACTCTCTACTGTCTGTGTTTTTGTGCGGTTCATATCTGCTGGGATTTCTACTTTTTAAAAAAATGTTGGGCTTGTTGGGATTAATAAACCTTTTGGTTTGACTGGCTTCTCTTTATCTGCTTTCTTTTATCATGTGAACTATTATGTCTTGCGCATGCTGTCCTCGGGCTCCAAGACCTGGAGAGAGTCAGGCCCATGTACTGTAGTGGGCATTGCAAATCCTAGCATAGTTGCTGTGTCCAGCAGAGTGGAATATGTAGAATCTGGGGGTTATAGTGTGGAAAATACGGTATGGTGGGTTTATTAGGTGTAAGATATTAGATTACACCGTCCTTGTAGCCATATTACATCCTACAGTAAATTGTGCCTTGTTTCCAGATCGACTTCTGTCTTATGTGTCTGAGTAGTGTCTATTCGGATCAATAACATCCACTACTGCCTTCTAACCAACCACCTCCACAGAAGGTGTTCAGCATCAGGTGAAACATGTTTGACTGCCTCTTAAAAAAGATATGAGGTGTGGGCAACCATTTGGTATGTTGTTAGTCCATGTTAAATTCTTTATGAATATGAATTCTTGCAATTCAACTAGTTAATTTATAAGGTCAGTTTCTGTTTGGTGTTTCAAATTTTTGCTTTACATGCCCCTGTATAACTCTGAGCACCCTCCCTTCCAAAGGTCTCTGCAGTGTACAGCCCTAAACCCTTCTACTGTATCTGTCTTCTGCATTCATGCCAAGTTTATTTCATTACATTTTTTGATAGCTTGCTGGATGTGTACACAGAAGATGCAAACGGGGCAGTACCATCATAAATGTCAGGAGGCAGTAATGCACAGTACAGCTCATGTGCGACAAGTAACAACGAACAAAGAAGAGGCTGTGATGTAATTAGTCACATAGACCATTGCTGTCGACTGCACTGACTGTTTTTGAGCAATGTGCCTTTTTACAACCTCCTCTGTGACTGTCATGTTTGACACTGACGCTTGGATGTGACTGAGCTGCCCTCCAGTCAGAGCCAGCCCTTGGCATTATAGGCCATGTAGACTGCCACCTGGGTGCCACATGCTGAAGGGCACCGCTGTGAGATGTCAGGATATTTGGCTATTTTTATGATGCCAGAATTACAACTTAGACTTTCTCTAAACCTTTGAATGTGTAGGTTGTTCAGTCTTTAAATATCTATTGCACATCATGCTATTCTCCAAAAAGATTATTAACCACGAACAAATTAATAAATAAGTGTCTCACATTCAAGAATAACTTGCTTTTTTTTTTCAACCTGAACCTTATTTCTAGGAGTTCATATGTGCATTTACAGTACTCACTGGTAAAATTTCTGTATCACTTTGGCCCAATCCCAATTCTCTTTTTTACCCCTACCCCTTACCCCTTCCCCTTGGCCCTTGCACTTAAAACGAAGCTACAAGGAGTAGGGGTGAAAGTCAACCCCTTCAAATTGGGACACCCCTTCAAGAATCACATACGTCATCAGTGATTCCGCCGGCTTGAGTGTAAGCAGATGTGCGCTGAGCTTATGGCGCAAATCTGGAGAAATCAAGTCGTCTACAGCTGTGGATTAACGTTAACAAGCAAATTCGTTTTTTTTTACATCCCTGCCTGTGTTTTATCCCATGAAGTTCAGCAGCGATGCTGCTGAATTTCTTATTGATCATCTAGATTATCAGGGCTGCAGAGCACCGCTGGTTTTCAGCCTGCGAGCGTTTATATAACTGAAGCGTCAATGTAGTACTCGCGATTTTTATTCATGTGCATTTTGCAAAAAAAATGACCGTTAAACATTTAAACAGCATTAAACTAGACTATATAATGGTTTTCACACTTTTTAAACTTTATCTATGGAGAAATATTTACATTTGTGGATGTTTTTGGACTCAGTAGCAGCCGCCGTCCCAGTGATTTTCATACCCCTTCGTTTGAAGTGTGCTCTCGAAAAATCTTGGTTTGAAGGGGTATATAGCCCTACCCCCTTAGCCCTTCCCCTCCATCCTACAGGTATTGGGACACCCCTACCCCTACACATGAACGCGCAAAACGGAGGGGAAGGGCTAAGGGTAGGGCCAAGGGGTGAAAATGGGATTCACCCTTTGACTACTTCAGAGGATATTTCGTTGAGTCGGCCTTCGGCGTACATCCATGTAATGGGAGAGACGGGGAAGCCTCTCTATAAGACATCTGCAGCAAAACTCCTTCATTTTATCAATACTTTAAGCAGAATGAATGAACGAATGAGTACTATTGTCCTGTAAGTTCAGAGTTAATTCTGTTCATTATTGGGGGGGGGTTTCTCTCTACTCTACAGGCCACTCTGCGTGTTCCCAATGTGTGCTGCTGCAGTACAGCTGAGAAGAGTAGTTTGCTACCCAGACAACAACAAACTACAATCCACGAAACTCTGAACTCACAGAACAAACAAGAAAGTTGTCCTTTAAAGCAACCCTTACCGATGTTGCATTGCACTATTTTTTTAATAGGGTAAAATGCTATGGACGAGGTAGTGGAACTCTAAAATACAAGACAAACCTGCCATTAGTCAATATAAAATATTACTCCATTCTCTAAATTTTCAATGAAAACTCCAACCAATCCTTCCAGTGTGACTCCTGCCTAAGAGTGGCCAAAGAAACCTACCCGGTCATACCTTTGCTTCCACATTAGGAGGCAGAGGGAATGGGGGTGGGTCGTTGGAGTGAGGCGGGACTGTTGATAATCAAATAATTTTGCTGGGCTTTCTGAAATGCAAGATTGGTAAGGATTGCTTTAAGGATGGTGCTAGCAGACTTTACACTTGCCAAGCCAGTTCAAATTTTATGTGAGCAGGTCAGGTGGTCATATTTTTGATAAATTTGCACTTGTTGGTGCTCAAGACTGCGACAGACTGGCGACCTGTCCAGGGTGTACCCTGCCTCTCACCTGGTAATAATTGGGATAGACTCCAGCAACCCCCGCAACCCCCTGAACTGGATAAGCGGTGCAGAAAATGACTGACTGGTGCTTAAGACACTTACAGATCTGGGCATGAAAAAGTTCCCCGTTCAGCCGACTGCCAACCACTTACCAGCCACTTACCAGCAACTTGTCTGCTAATTCAATCGCACAAAGAAACACCTGTGTGCCCAGGGGAAACGATTTCAGAGCATAAATGAACGCCCGGAACAAGGACGTTTCCACACGCCAAGTTTGGACACCGTACGTGATGACATATTTGCGGGACAAATCGTTCAGCCAGTGATAGTGCAGTAATGGTGTACCTATTAGTGCACCACTTCTGGCAGAAAAAGGAGGAACTTTTTCATGCCTACATCTGTAGGATTTCCCAAAATCCTTGGTTTTCAAACCTCCAAAACTGCCAACAGAGAAATTGCTCCCCCATTAGCTTACGGTGACATTTACAAGTACCTCGTCAATCGACAGATGCACTTCACAGAAGCAGAGATAAAAACTTACAAGTGGGTCAAAGCTTATAAATATCTGGTGTAAGATGGTCTCTGACCTTCAGCTGTGGGAAGTGTCCCAAACAAAACATTTCCTCTCATTGTTTAATGGACCTGGCCAGAACCTGACCTTCAAAGGAGGAGGAGGGGCAAGTTATGGTAATGTCCATCTCTGGTGGAGGTTAATATTGACAGACGCCAACTTGTCAAAGTGCTCAGCTAAGCTGAATCAGCTTTCAGAAAGAACTTGTAGGAAGTGAAAGCAGAGGTCAACACTTAAAAAAAGAAAAAAACTGATTTTTCAGGTTTGAGTCTGCTTTGAGCAAAGATTTTCACAGTTTTTTGGGTTTTTTTTTCCAAATCCTATCAGGTACTCTTCACATATCATAGATATGCAGTAGTTTGCATTGTGTGGGGGCCGATGATTCCCACATCACAGGGTTAGTCACTTGAAAATTAAACTGGAATCAATTATTATCACAGAATATGATGGAATTTACTATTCTGTATGTGTTAGCTTCTTTCCCGACTACACTTTTTAAACAGACCAGACAATCTACATGAGAATCTAACATACTTAAACTGCCTCACAGTTTGACTCAACCAGGGTTTACACAGCTCAAGTTTCCCCCCAGAGGTCAGCCACAGCTAAGAGGCTGGAGGAAACATCTCCGTGGTCCAAGAAATTAAGAAACTCGACACTAAGCACCTTTTGAAGGCTTCCAAACAAGAAAGAGCTTTGCCAGAAATGCATCAGACCCACTTACCCCATGTTTGACTGCACCTGGCGGTGGTCCTACAGACCACCTGCGGGGAAATAATATCTGTTATAGTCAAGGAGGACACTGATATGAGCGACTGCTCAAAACAAATCTTTTTTTATTTCCCCATTGCACTGTTGACATTTTAGATGGTCATCGCAGGATTTAACAGTTTTCCTCCTGAAAAAAGGGGTCATATTGTTAAACACAAACTTCAGGGATTCTTGGGGAAAAAATATGGACACTGGAAAAATGAAGTTTTCATAAGGCCCTACTTCATAAAAATCACGTACGGTACTTGATTACCCAGTAATCCTTCCTACATGAATTCTCAGGTGTACCATCTCACCTGTTCTCTCATTAGAAGATGAGATTGAATACTTACCAGAAATTATGAAGAAGATGAAGATTAAAAAGAGGAGAGCCATGGCTGAACTGATGTAAACAGAATGCAAGATTTCTTTTTCTTTTTTTGTATTTAATTGATTAGTTTTGGGACCAAGTGAATGACAGGCAACATTTACACATAAACAATAAAGAGTATATATATGTTCCTGCCTAACCCAAATAACACTGTTGTATGATTACATATTTTTATTCATTTATTTATTCATTTTATATGAGGGAATAGGCTGAAGTACAAAATATTTATCTGGGCCTTTCCCCTTGAGCTCATTTTGTCCCGAATGATAAATCTATTGCCCTTAAATGTTGAATCAATCCCACAGTTCTGTCCGTGGTGACATTTGAGGACATTGTCTGTGGAAAATTAGAAATATTACTGTTATCCAGTAAAACCCTGATAAAACTGGGGAGGAAGGGCACTTCCCCCACTCAGAAATACCTCACTTAAGCATCACATAATTACATAATGCAAAATTATGAAGAACATTACTGATACAGTGCACTTGCTTGTTGCCCATCAGTACTGCTAGAAAATGCAATGCTTTGGTCAATAACTCCTATAAAAATATAAAAGTTAAATGGGCGTGGCTGTATGACCTAAAACATTTTACAAACATTTTATAAAACAGTTGATCTGGCTGCTCTCTCATTGGCTCTGGCAACATCCTCTCCAGGATGCAGCTGTCTGTGCCCTGGCCAATCACCCTTGTGTTAGGTTCTTTGTTCATCCAATAGGATTGATTTTGTACAATCAAAATTGCATCCCTGGTGTTGAAATGTGCAAGCAAGGGGCCAAGCAGATGATGAATAACAAACCAATGCAAGCAGACAAACCTGAGGGGGAAACGGCAGCTGCAGGAGGAAAGGAAGAAAATGGGATTATTTCTATCAGAAAAAATCCTTTCCCACCATGTTCAGTTGGAGAAATAAGAAGGATTACGGAGTCTGGTCCAGAGCAACCTGGATTTAAAAAGCCAACAGCAGGCTAGTGACACAAAACTGAAAAGAAAGGGAGACAATGAGTTACACATGCAGAAAAACATTTTTATGTGTTTTCATTTGAATAAATTAACAAAATTTATTTACAGTCATTTAATTTGAATTTGTTATTTTGAATATATCATTTTATTGGTCGAATTTCCAACATATTTCCCCAGTAACACTGGATTTATCGCTTGTTACTTGTTGAAACAAAAAAGCTAACAGAGAGGTCTAAAGTTGCTAAGTTAGCCACACTGTAAACAATGGGTCCTCCAGGGAGATGCTGTAAGGGAGCGGCTGCCCCGCAGTGGTGCCAGTTTAAAATGGCAGAGGCGGCTGATGCTTTCCCAGACTCAGCACACCAAAGTGGCATTTAAATATCGATACCCCGTGCTAATTAATATCTAACTACAAATTTTTAGAATCAATTAGTATCTGAAAATTGATTTTTTTTTCACAACACTAATACGCATATAAACTCCTAGAAATAAGGTCCAGGTTGAAAAAAACGAAAGTTTTCCTTTAAGTTTCCAGAACTTTTTTAAAACTTGATAATCTGATTAAGCTGTAAGTAAATGAGGTTGTGTAGAAAACTTGATGTGACTAATTTCACAGAAATTAGATGAGATGCTTCACACAAATATCTTTTTTATTTTGTACTAACATGATGATTTCAAGTTCACCTTATTTAAAGTCATTGATAAAGTCAAAATGTTTCATGCTTTGCTGCAGGAGCTTATTCTGGGTGGGTTTAGCTTAAACTAATGTCAGATCACTGACTTTTCTGTCATAGTGCAGCAGCTGCTGGTCGTATATATTATATACAGGAATAAACAAACAAGTTCAGAGCAGTCACATGACACTACTAACATTGTTCATAAATCCTTCATTTGTGAATTATCTATAATTTGTTGTTAATACAGTGGTAGTGTGAGAAAGCTGCTCCCTGACATCACTAATTTCCCTTTTTTTATTTTAATTACAGTCATTAACTAAATTAAGTTATCTAGGATTTTGCCCTCCAAAGTTCTTACAACTGATTGAAGATTAGCATTACAAACAACTGAGTTAAAGGAGCCGTATCATGAAAAATGAACTTTTAATAGTTTCTAAACATGTTGCTGTTATTTCCTCATAAAAACGTCATTTAAATAATTAGTTTTTCTTCATTTGTGCATATTTGAGTAATATATATGAATATTCAGGCCAAGCTGTAGCTTCCTTAACATAACTGACTGACCACTGTTTCACGCAACGAGGTGGCACCAATCATGAAGCAACAAATACGCATGCGCAGCATCGTAGCAAGATGCCCTCTTTGTTCAAGAGAAACTTGAAAAGAATCCTAACCTATCCACACTCTCTGAGGAAGAAACTAACAGCCTGCAGGAAGATTTCCTCAGAGACAAGCGTCCGTCAGCTAACAGAAGTTTGCTCCAGAGTTCAGAAGAAAAGCTTCATCTTTTTTTTTCAGCTCCGGAGGACGGCAAGTTGGGAAAAAATGTGGTTGTGTTCGGCGTCGGAGTTTATTTGTTGCACTGGACAAATTGACTTGCCAGAAGTGGTTGGATTTCATCTTCAGGGGCAGAAAAACCTCAACTTTGTGTGTGAACTTCACTCCTGACAACTTCATGAATCTCGGGCAGTAAAATGTTTTTTCTTGGGGATTACATCTGAAACCTGATGTAGTTCCCACCATAAAAACGCCTCATGGACAGACAACAACACCGGTGGGTAAAAACGTCTCTCAGCTCAATGCTAACTATTAGGATTTTTTTTATTTATTTTTTCTTATATGCTGTATTTATTACTGTATTGTTGTTTGCAGAACTGTTATGTTTGTTATTATTCTTGATTTTATAATCATGTTTTTAAATCTCTGTTGTGAAGCACCTTGAGATGTCTCTGGATTTTAAAGTGTGCTATACAAATAAAATGTATTATTATTATTATTATTATTATTATTATTATTATTAACCATTAGCCTATGATTTGTTTGCTAATTTACTTACTTGTCAGGGTCTCTGTGGTACTTCTGAATCCGTGTATGGTTCCTTCTTTGGTTTTTCCGTTTCAAAACAAAATGTGAAAAAATGAAAAAGCAGGTGGTTAGTTGTTTTTTTTTTGTTTTTAAACTAAGTTAGAAAAACGAAAATTCCAAAAATAAATAATGGAATGTTTTTTTAAATCTTTCATTTTAATTGATAAAACAAAAACTTTTAATGAACTGATTGGCAGCACCTGGAGGGAAAGCACCTCCCTTGATCAAACTGATAACAGCTGTTTTTAAGCACATGTGCGGACAGCAGAGAGACGAGAGAGGACTGATGGGGCAAAACGTTGAAGAAGAAGGCGCAGCAGTTGGGTGCCGGATGCCCGGGCTCAGAGGGCTCAGACGGCTCAGAGGGCTCAGGTGATGGTGGTGAGCGGAGAGGTGTGGCTGTCGTGAGCTGGAGGACGGCCGCCGTGAGAGCGGCTGCCCAGAGTCAGAAAAGCGGCCGCGGTGTCCCGAGGAAGCCGATGGTCTGAGGTGCGCAGGCGCCAAAGGGAGGGGGCCACAGACACAGCCATTTTAGACCGTTTATTATTTTACTACTTCTATTTTTTTAGTTTTATTTATTTGATTACTTTTAATAAAGTTTTTTTTTTTTTTTTAAGGATTTTTGGGCACTTAGTGGCCTTTATATGACAGTGTGTAGTGACAGGAAAGGGGCAGAGAGAGTGGGGAGTGACATGCAGCAAGGGGACCTGGACCGGGAATCGAACCGGGGCCGACTGCGGTGAGGAACTGTAGCCTCTGTTCATGGGGCGGCTGCTCAACCAACTGAGCTAATCACCGCCCCTAATAAAGTTTTTTTAGGCTAAATTTTTAATCACTGCTAGTTGCATATTGGAGAGAATCACCACGTGTGCGTGCGTGCGCACTTCTTTGGGTTACAGTAACATCTGGCTACCAGTGGTTAAACTTATGACGTAGTTGTCTTCTAAAAACAAGAATTAATATGATATAGCCTAGGCCAGGGGTCGCTGATGCGGCTCCTTGGCACTTGAAAAATAGGCTAATTAATGACTATTTAATTAAAATGTATTTTATTTTGGTTTGTTCGCTTTGATAATGTGATTCCAAAAGCCCAAGACAGATTACCCATTGTGGGACAATAAAGTTTATGTTATCTTACTCTAAAATGGAAGATTATGGTGATCTTTTCTGTCCTTCTGGCTACACGCAGGTAAATATGACCTGAATCCGATCTTTTCGCTCAAATGTGACCCATATCTGATCTGCCTCTGACCGTGTGAACAGCGCAAGTTGCATTGAATCTGACATTTTTGGATCGGATTCAGGCTAAATGTGGTATTGAATCAGATACATATCTGATCTGCGTCGAAGCAATCGCGGTCTGTACGGGCATGTCGCATCCATCCGACCTCTGAGACCGAGGGAGGGGGGGGGCGTCCTTATTTCTGCACCAGAGGAGACGGACGATGGATGTAAACAATGGACTGAAGAGTTAGATCATATTATTCTGGCTCTGACTGAACATCAGCCTGGAAACTGATGAAAGTGTTGTAGGAAGCCTTTATGTGGTCCATCAGCTCAGTGTGTGAACGTAAGAGAGAGGTTGTGCACGCGCGGAGGAGGCGCACCGCTGTGGACGAGGCCAGAAGAGAAAAGCGTGTGAAATGCATCCGGTAAAGGGACGCTGACTGCAGCAGGTAGAGAGAATAGCGGTGATTAATGTGCAGCATAGGCCCCCCCGCCCCCCAATGATATCAGCTGATCGCTGCGATCTACCGCGGCTGAACTGCTTGGTGACGTCACATCTGTGGAGAGATGTGATTTCCCCAAAACATCTGACCTGAAACATCCTCATTCTCCATCCTGCGCCGACACTCATCCACACACTCTTCTGTAGCTACAGATGTTGCATCCACACACTCTTCTGTAGCTACAGATGTTGCATCCACACACCCCTCTTCTGTAGCTACAGATGTTGCATCCACACACTCTTCTGCAGCTACAAATGTTGCATCCACACACTCTTCTGCAGCTACAAATGTTGCATCCACACACTCTTCTGTAGCTACAGATGTTGCATCCACACACTCTTCTGTAGCTACAGATGTTGCATCCACACACTCTTCTGTAGCTACAGATGTTGCATCCACACACTCTTCTGCAGCTACAGATGTTGCATCCACACACTCTTCTGTAGCTACAGATGTTGCATCCACACACTCTTCTGTAGCTACAGATGTTGCATCCACACACTCTTCTGTAGCTACAGATGTTGCATCCACACACTCTTCTATAGCTACAGATGTTGCATCCACACACTCCTCTGTAGCTACAGATGTTGCATCCACACACTCTTCGATAGCTACAGATGTTGCATCCACACACTCCTCTGTAGCTACAGCTGTTGCATCCACACACTTCTCTGTAGCTACAGATGTTGCATCCACACACTCTTCTGTAGCTACAGATGTTGCATCCACACACTCTTCTGTAGCTACAGATGTTGCATCCACACACTCTTCTGTAGCTACAGATGTTGCATCCACACACTCTTCTGTAGCTACAGATGTTGCATCCACACACTCTTCTGCAGCTACAAATGTTGCATCCACAAAACCCTACACTCTTCTGCAGCTACAAAAATGTTGCATCCACACACTCTTCTGTAGCTACAGATGTTGCATCCACACACTCTTCCTGTAGCTACAGATGTTGCATCCACACACTCTTCTGTAGCTACAGATGTTGCATCCACACACTCTTCTGCAGCTACAGATGTTGCATCCACACACTCTTCTGCAGCTACAGATGTTGCATCCACACACTCTTCTGCAGCTACAGATGTTGCATCCACACACTCTTCTGTAGCTACAGATGTTGCATCCACACACTCTTCTGTAGCTACAGATGTTGCATCCACACACTCTTCTGTAGCTACAGATGTTGCATCCACACACTCTTCTGCAGCTACAAATGTTGCATCCACACACTCTTCTGCAGCTACAAATGTTGCATCCACACACTCTTCTGTAGCTACAGATGTTGCATCCACACACTCTTCTGTAGCTACAGATGTTGCATCCACACACTCTTCTGCAGCTACAGATGTTGCATCCACACACTCTTCTGTAGCTACAGATGTTGCATCCACACACTCTCTTCTGCAGCTACAGATGTTGATCCACACACTCTTCTGTAGCTACAGATGTTGCATCCACACACTCTTCTGCAGCTACAGATGTTGCATCCACACACTCTTCTGCAGCTACAGATGTTGCATCCACACACTCTTCTGCAGCTACAGATGTTGCATCCACACACTCTTCTGTAGCTACAGATGTTGCATCCACACACTCTTCTATAGCTACAGATGTTGCATCCACACACTCCTCTGTAGCTACAGATGTTGCATCCACACACTCTTCTATAGCTACAGATGTTGCATCCACACTCCCTCTGTAGCTACAGATGTTGCATCCACACACTCTTCGATAGCTACAGATGTTGCATCCACACACTCCTCTGTAGCTACAGCTGTTGCATCCACACACTCTTCTGCAGCTACAGATGTTGCATCCACACACTCTTCTGTAGCTACAGATGTTGCATCCACACACTCTTCTGCAGCTACAGATGTTGCATCCACACACTCTTCTGCAGCTACAGATGTTGCATCCACACACTCTTCTGTAGCTACAGATGTTGCATCCACACACTCTTCTGCAGCTACAGATGTTGCATCCACACACTCTTCTGCAGCTACAGATGTTGCATCCACACACTCTTCTGCAGCTACAGATGTTGCATCCACACACTCTTCTGTAGCTACAGATGTTGCATCCACACACTCTTCTGTAGCTACAGATGTTGCATCCACACACTCTTCTGCAGCTACAGATGTTGCATCCACACACTCTTCTGCAGCTACAGATGTTGCATCCACACACTCTTCTGTAGCTACAGATGTTGCATCCACACACTCTTCTGTAGCGACAGATGTTGCATCCACACACTCTTCTGTTGCTACAGATGTTGCATCCACACACTCTTCTGTTGCTACAGATGTTGCATCCACACACTCTTCTGTAGCGACAGATGTTGCATCCACACACTCTTCTGTTGCTACAGATGTTGCATCCACACACTCTTCTGTTGCTACAGATGTTGCATCCACACACTCTCATCACAAGTATGTTTCTCTTCCTACTCCATCTTTACAAAACTCACTCATTCTTTTGCTGACTGCCGCCACAAATTGCTTTCAATGTGAGCCACAATGCCGATGACCTCCATGTTTGTTGGCATTGGTTTCCATGAACACCGTTACATGCGTGATGTCATTTGTGTTAAACTGAGCATGCGTGTCCCATCAGAAGTATCAGCTGTTCATATCGCAGTTGGTAGACAGGCCACATTTAGAAATGTAATGTGAACACCCGCACACACAAAAAAATGGATCTGAGAAAAAAATCAGAGCATTACGACCTGCGGTGTGAACGTGGTCTTTGAGCAGTGCCATGCGGTTGCACACCTTTCCCTTGTTCTCCAAGCACGAAATAAAATCCAACTCGATTTTTAAAATAAAGACATAATTTATTTCGTACAATTTTGCAAAGCAGCCAATTGGGTGACAGGTGCAACAAGCAGGTAACTGCAGTAAAACAGTGAGTAACACTGCCCAGCATGTGATACACATTTCATAGCCTAAATCTTTACGCAGCCAATCAGTGTTAATAATTGCACTTCTTGCTCATGTGCTGCTATTGTGCAGCATACAGCCCTGTCACATCAGTGATCACGAAACATTAGAAACTGAATTCATTATAAACAAGGAATATCACTGAGTGTGATGTGCCGTGGAGCGCCGAGCTTTCCTCATGGTGCCCCTTTCCACGAGCGTCTCTGTTGTGGTTGGATTCTCAGTAGGCTACGACTTAGGGCTGGACGATATAGAAAAAAAGATTATCGATAAGAAAATATCTGTATTGATCGATATCGATATTTATAATTATCATTTATTTTAGATGCAGCCCTGGCCATTTAAGCTTTTTCTGAATGACGTACTCATAATAAAGATCAAACTAAAGCCGTTTTCAGACCTGCATTGTGGAATATGAGCAGTAAAGTCCATCAGCTCTTTAAACTTACTCGTCTTTTCAAACATGCCGCGTCCTTACGGACTTATCGCGTCCTGGCGCTTTCAGACATCACGAAATGTTGCGGAAAAGTCAGCACAGCCCCCCCCCGCTCTCCCTTCAACTCTGTCCAGAACATTTTCTTGTGCTTTTAGCCGAAACGACGTGCCGCAACATTTCCGCTCTTGTGACATGTAGAGCAGCTGGTACATGTTCACTACATCTCTGAGGTAAAAGACCGGTACGCATGTCTGAATGCAGCGTTATAAAGGACAGAGTTCGCAATATTACCGCTTTCTAGTGCAAGTCTGAAAGCAGCATAACACTGAATTCCAGTTCAGCCTTTGCCTGGTCTGTGTTTGTGATTGGTTTGGATGAAGAAGTGACTGTAGTATCATGCTACCTGATAGGCTACAGCAGAAAACTGTGCTTCTATATTGAACTTTTATTGACCCTTTTTTTTATATATTGAAAAAACCTCTATCGATCGATATATATTGATATTGAATTATCGTCCAGCCCTACTACGACTACACAAGGATCACATCATTGGGCTATTGTTGCTACAGTTACGGCAACAATAGCCCAGTTAAAGTTAGTACAGTTAAAGTGAATAATAAACGAGCATAAGGTTATTTATCCAGTCCGACCCGTCACATGCTGCGCTTTGATCACTTCCCAGGTAGTATGCCAACTATGGAGGAGAAAAGTGTCTAATGAAAACTAAGCATTCAGTTCTGCGGAAGGTTAATTTGTTCTCACTGACCAGATTATTTTGCGTGGCCATGTTCATATTTTTTTTAATAGTAATTTTATTTTTCGGGTAGACAGCTGAGCACCAGTAAAAGGATGACGCCATGTTTGGTTTGCTGCCTGTGGATAATTTAAACTGCTTCTTTTAAATAAACTGTTAAACCATGAGAGTCACTCTGTTTTTGAGTCCACTTCCCACCAGTTACATTGAATTGCCAACAGGGAAACATCCTTTCCGTTATAAGGGTGTGATGTTTGACCATTGTCCACTTTCTTCGTGTAGCAGTAGCCATGAAGTACAGAGATTTTTCTCTGATCTACTGCATGCACGGTTTCTTCATTCAAAGATTTAGTAGTTCATAGCCTGCTCCACATTTCAAAGCCTTAAGTGTCAGTTTTCACAATAAAACCCATGACATGTGATATGAAAGCCTTTTTATGATAGGCTGTACTAAACAAACAAGTGTGTTTTATTTATGACTGAAGTAAAAATCAAATACTGGATTTTCAATTATTTTGGTTTTATGTTTTTTCATTTAGGGTTTAAAAACAGAAAAAGCAAAAAACTACATAGTTATTTTGTTTTGCGATTTTATTTTAAAAAGGGGCTGCACGGTGGCATGGTGGTTAGCACCGCAGCCTCACAGTAAGTAGGTCGCTGGTTCGATTCCTGGCTGGGGAGGGGGTTTGAACAATTCCAACCGTGGCCTTCCTGTGTGGAGTTTGCATGTTCTCCCCGTGTATGCGTGGGTTCTCTCCGGGTACTCCGGCTTCCTCCCACCGTCCAAAGACATGCATGTTAGGTTAATTGATCACTCTAAATTGTCCCTAGGTATGAATGTGAGTGTGCATGGTTGTCTGTCTCTCTGTGTTGGCCCTGCGACAGACTGGCAACCTGTCCAGGGTGTACCCCACCTCTCGCCTGATAATAGCTGGGATGGGCTCCAGAAACCCCCGCGACCCTGAACTGGATAAGCGGTACAGAAAATGACTGACTGACTGACTGACTGATTTTAAAAAGGAAAAACCAAAAAACGAACCATACACGGATTCTTCTGTGGTACTGTGTGTACTTCAAACTCCATGTCAGACTCTGGGTCGAGCACATACAGCTTCATAACAGGCTGCTCCAATTATTCAATTGATTGGAATCCGATTATCCATCAATGTTTACAAATAATGTCCATGTGAGTGACAAAGCTGGAGCTAAAAACAATTCTCTGACCCTTCAGAATCAGTGTCTCCTCCAGGGCGACGTCATGAAATGGGCATAAAACATGTTGCGATTGGTCAAGAGCTTCAGCGATTCAGTGCAGTCAGCCATCTTACTTTTGTGTTGGAAACAGACGCATAAAAAACCTAATATTTAACACCAGATTAGTTTCTATAGTGGCGATGGGAACATATTTAGCTTATAAATGCCTGTATTTGACCTTTGGAACGTTTGAATAGCACACAGCTCCTTTAAAATCAAGTTATACCTACTAGATATACTTCTATTAAAACTAATGTTACATTTTACAGTGTAGTATCAGGACTTGCTGCTTTCTGGATGAATGGATCTCTTCTGTCAGAATGCCGGTGTTATCACCACCACCTGCTGCAGGATTAATCATGCTTTGGGTCGTTACCTTTTGTTTTAATTAAATACTTTCAAAATTACAAGATGAGGCCTAATTTTAAACAAGTTAGTCACACAAAAGTGGTTTTAATTTTTCCTTCAGAAAAATCTCCCTTGCAGATGAAGAAATATCCTCATCCTCAGTGATTGTTGCATGTTGTGGTCGACCAAATGTAGGCCAAGTAAGTTTTAGATCAAACAGCTCACTGGTAAGTGTCTGGATGGTCAGTGTGGCTGCTGTCCACAGGAGTGGTGAAGTGACATTAATCATCCCAGAGGAAGGGCACACACTCATACACACACCTCGCCTCTCGAAACATCTTTCTGATGTTAATTTGTCAGAAAGCCATGTGCACACACATCCCTGGGGGGAAAGCCATACCGGGGCCTTCCCCGCCGCTGTTCTACAGCCGTCCCGTTTAATAAATCACTTGGGGGAAAAATATCACATCTCAGGGGTGTCTAACACAAGAAATCCTCCCCCTCCGGTTCTGGTAGGGTCACATTCATACGAGAACTGGTGAAATGAGCTTTTTTTTTTTGGCTTTACCCGAGCAATTCTTCACACAGAATTAAAGCAGGTTCCTGCAAAATGACTTCCCCTAATGATACCCAGGAGTGTTGTCTGCATTTACCATCTTTGTCGCAGCACCAGTTTGTCCTAATTCCAGCTTTGCTTGTTGTTTTTTTTTCTGAAGTCATTTGTTGGACACTGTGGGAGTTCAAATTTAGTCATCCTTCCCAAACAGCCTTTTCACTAGGGCTTGGTCATATCATACCGTTCATGGTAATACCGGTGTAACTTTAGGGAATGAGAAGAAAATGAAATGTGATATAATATGGTTGAAACGCGCATGCGCACCGCCGTTGTTTTGATACTGTCAAACGTGAATGCAGCCAGTCTGGTAGCGAATGAGGAGGAGTAAAGTCAAAGCAGCGCATTAAAGGTTGAATATGGAATACAGACAGAACAGCGACATCACGTGTGTCTAGGTTGTAGTTGCAACGGTAGAAAAACAACTCCAGCCGCTGGGATGCCAGGCTCACTGCCGATACGCAAGTGACCAACAGTCTGCAGCATGTTTAACAAGTAACGCAGAGGAGTTTATAGCTGGCAGCTAACGTTAGCAAACAAGTTAGCTTACCAATCCAGGAGAAAAGCGCCATTTCTGTGTTTTGACACCGTAAAAAACATTTGTGGGTCCATTTAGTGTAGTCTTCACCTAAATTTACTCTTCTCAGTCACTCCTCCTCAGAAACAGATAACAATATCTCCAGGGCTCTGAAGCAGCTGCTTCACTCGCCGTGTCTACCGTTTC